>MJUU01037795.1:238717-267807 GCA_002080025.1 Modiolus philippinarum
GACAGATAGGGTTCGCCGTAAGCTACATATGGACCAAATATAAAGTTCCTACATCAATGGCTTCTGTATTAAAACTTGAGTTTACACCGCCGTCGCCGTCGCTGTTGCCGTCGCCGTCATACTTTGCACGCCTATGTCTCGCTTTCGCGACTTTCGTCGCGGGCGAGACAAAAATCACAGGGAATTTTAACTCCTAAGAGTTAGAAAACCACTTGACTTAGACATGAAAAAAAATATTAGTTCAAGTGACATACAAACCAATAATGATTATAAAGGTACCAACAAGGGACATTCCCTTCTTATGTGTGAAAATAGGTCGGTTTACAGTAGTCCTGCATGTTTATTTACTTACCTGTTAAGGGAGGAGGGGCATACAGCTCTTTGTTAAATTTGCAAAATCTATGAAATATATTACTACAAAGACCCTTCACAGATTTGCTTATCAGGTAGTCAAGACTGTTTTGGTCTTCATTTTCAATATGCCTTTTCCTATACTGTACACCTGTAAAAGCATATTTTGTTGTAACAGTAAGCATTTACCTTTCAGGAGCTTCCTCTTTGGCTTTATCCACTTCTTTTGGACCCAGCATATCTCTCCATCCCTGTATAGCATCTTCTCTGGCTAATCCAAGTGCCAACACTGGTCCACTAATAACATAAATAACCAATGCATAATTTGAATCTCTCTCATGTTCAAATTTAAAACATTTTTCATCCAATGTGTGCGATCTCAAGGCTATAATATCGTAAAAGGATGATTGCATGGGATAAACAAATTACAGAATCAGTGTTTTAAAAAACCAGAGGCTCCCTGGACTCTATATCGCTCACCTGGCTTTCAGTTGCCACAATCAAAATAACATTGTAAATTATACAGTTGAACTTCAGTCTCTCAAACTTACATACAGCAAACACCACCATCATACCATTAACTTGGACTCTATTTTAAGTCTGATCATGTTTTACTGTACTTCTTTGTTGGGCTTTTTTGACAAAAGTTGTCTTGCTAAGAACCACTTTCGACACCAGTTTTGAAGTCGAGACATCATTTGGTAAATGGCAGTCAACAACAATTTTTAACACCATATCTTTAAGTTACGACATCAATATCTATTTGGAAACCAAATTTCATTGAAATTGGACAATGTTGAATTTTCCCGCCTTTTTAGCGGCCATTATGAAAATGGCAGTCAACAAACAATTTTCAACATCGGTTTTGCAGTAGCCACATCAATATCCACTTGGAAACCAAATTTCATTAAAATCAGACAATGTTGAAATTACCTGCCTTTTTTGGTGGCCATTTTGAAAATGGCAGTCAACGAACAATTTTTAACATCAGTTTTGAAGTTGCTACATCAATACCTTTTTGAAAACCAAATTTCATTGAAATCGAACAATGTTGAATTTTCCAGCCTTTATGGTGGCCATTTTGAAAATGGTGGTCAACGAACAATTTTCAACACCGGTTTTGAAGACGCAACATCAATATCTATTTGGAAACCAAATTTCATTGAAATCGGACAATGTTGAATTTTCCCGCCTTTTTTGGCGGCTATTTTCAAAATGGCAGTCAACAAACAATTTTTAACATCAGTTTTGAAGTTGCTACATCAATACCTGAAGTTGCTACATCAATACCTTTTTGGAAACCAAATTTCATTGAAATCCGACAATGTTGAATTTTCCCGCCTTAATGGCAGCCATTTTGAAAATGGTGGTCAACAAACAATTTTCAACACCGGTTTTGAAGTCGCAACATCAATATCTATTTGGAAACCAAATTTCATTGAAATCGGACAATGTTGAATTTTCCCGCCCTTTTTTTGGTGGCCATTTTGATAATGGCGGTCAACCAATAATTTTCAACATCAGTTTTGAAGTCGCAACAGTATTGCAAACATTTGATCAATTTACACTTAACCTTCATCTTCTATTGTTTTGGAAATAAAAGATGAAAAATATGAAAATTTTGAAAATTCTGTGAAAAAAGGGCAATAACTCCTACAAAGGTTTGTGGATTATCTTCTAAATTTCAGGGTATGTAGATCTTGACATGTTGAACATTTTTGCAATAAAAAGTTGACATCTATCTCTTATCGTTTTTCTGATAAAAAATTAATAAAGTTAAAATTTTGCAAATTTTACAGAAAAAGGGCAATAACTCCAAGACGGGTTTTCGGATTTTCTTCGAAATTGCAGAGCAGGTAGATCTTGCTATGCTGATCACTTTTACCCCGTCAAATTTTTGATATCTGTGACGGTTTTTGAGTTATTTGCAAAAAACAGCAATTTACCCCCTATGTTCTATTTTTAGTAACAGCAGCTATGTTGTTTGGTCTTCGGACTAATCGAACACAATTTTTAAACTGCATACCCTGGTGATGCTTCAGGACAAGTTTGGTTACAATTGGCTCAGCAGTTACAGAGCAGAAGATTTTTGAAATTGTTGACGGACGGACGACGGACGCAAAGTGATGGCAAAAGCTCACGGCCTTTTAGGCCAGGTGAGCTAAAAAGTAATAATTTACAATATGTTTTTCTTCCGACATCACCACTTTATAATGCATATAGAGGTAGACATGTAGACTAGATCATGCTTAAATCTTGAATTACAATAAATTTTGTTTAATTTACATTAACTCCAAATCTACTTAATCGTTCATTTAAATCAATACTGATGCTTTTTTCAGTTACTGTGAAAGTACTTTTGTTCATGGGGTTCCAAATTTTGTTGATTTCATGGTTCACTAAAGCCACGGAATTAAGTTTCCAACAAAATGCTTTTTCCCTACAGTTTAATGCATAAAAGTCAAAACCACAAATTTAAGTACAAACAAAATTGTGAAAATTGTGAAAACCACAAATATTGATGTCCACGAATAAAGATACTTCCACAGTATATTGAACTATAAACAAAATTTATTGCTGTTTTCATTAATATGTCAGCAATAGTGTGAAATGTAAAGACTCAAAATTCAGTTTATAGTTAAATAAGACCAAAAAATATATTATAACCATTCCTTTTGATTCAGTTGCATGCCATTAGAATGCTAAAACTCTATCCGACTTCCGGGAATTTTTACATCATCAAAAGCATTTTGTGTATTGAAAGTACACACATCAGATTTTCCTGCAACATCTGAAAATGCTATAGATAATATGACATCCTTCTTTAGATTTGTGTCCATATTCATGGTAAAAATAATATTAATTTATGACCTAGATTGCTTTGATATTTAACTACCTTATTTGTCCTATTAGAATCAAAATAGTTAACTGTACTCATATATTTATATTGTTTTTACCACAGTTTGCACTTTATGGCAACATTTTACCCTTCTCTAACACTTGGGGTAAAATATATGCCATAAAGTGCCAACCCATGGTAAAAACAGTTTAAACATATTGGTACCATTAATTATTTCTTAATTATAGAAGCAGACTACTGTAGAGATGGTCATAATAACTATAAGATAGTAATAAATGGTACCTCGACATATTTGTAACAAGTTGATCAAAGTATGGCTGATCTTTGTGTTCCTTGTAGAAATCTTCTGCCATTTCCCTTGTAAGCTGCATTTCTTTCTGCATAGCAACTTTAAATCCTGATTCTCGAATCTTTGACAAAATATCATCTACAAGTAAAAATGTAAATGATCAGACTTTATTATGAAGAAAAAGAATGGGTTTTAATTGAGATATTCACTGATACTTCCCCCAAATTTTCAAATTAATGATCACATTGGAAGATCAGAATCTGCAATAAAAAGTAACTGCTAATTTGTATTGGACCTTGACATAATTAGAGGGTTTCTACACCGGTATGTGATGTTAAGGCATGCTATGATAGAAAAGTATGAATTATATGGAGACTAAAACCAAGCTCAAAATTTTCTCAACAAGTGCCCCTTCTAAAACCAAACTTGTGTCACCATAGAGATTTGAACTAAGGACCTCTACCACTCTACCACTCCAGCTAGCTGACTGACCAAGTTAGCTGAAGAACCCATCTATAAGCTTAGTCGATTTACTCACTATTTTTATCTACATACTATAATGCAAGAAGGCTGTCCTGTCACTTTTCCCCCACCTCAAGAGTCACCATACTTGCTGTATGTATGTACGACTCTGAACACAACACTAACCAATGTCACATTTTATGGTATTTTTAAGTTTGATGGCCATTTATCCAACTAATAAAAGAGTTCTCTTGAATGACTGTACTTTTATTTAGGCTCAAATATCTGGTCTGATTAAGCATTGGCGGATCCATGGGGGTTGCGTGGGTTGGAACCCCCCTTTTTTTCAGACAATCATGTATTTTTTAATGAATATCCTGATGCTTATGAACAAATACATGAAAAATGTTCGCGCCTTGCTCCGCTTGGAGCATTTTCCTTTCACTTCTAAATTGGAACCCCCCTTTTCAAATTCCCTGGATCCGCGACTGTTAAGGTTAGTGTTCTCTAAATAACTTATAACTTTTTTATTGTTTAAAGGCAAGCACACCCTTTCTCTGAACAAATGTCAAGTATTCTAAAAACAAATAGTCTGACTAAGGAAGTGTTCTTGATGTTACTTACTTTTGTGTAGTCTAAAGGCCTCTGGTCTGACTAAGGCAAGTGTTCTCTGAAGTTTAGGTGCAGTTTCACAAGTAGGAGCAACAAAGTCTGGGAAGAAGAAGGCAAGTTCCCTAAAAAACAATCAAACATACTATTAAAATGAAGCTAGATATATAATAAACATTACATAAACATTTTTGGTAAGAAATGGATTCTCATTAATTTTTTTTAGTACTTGTTCTACGAAAAAAATAGTTGATAAATGATAACTATGTTCGGATGCAAAGACAAAAGTCTCCTAAACAAATCTGAAACATAAACATGGAAACTGAATGTCTTATAACTTCTCTCTGTAAAGTTTCATACAGTTAATAGCTTTTCTAATTTTCCCATCTTTAAGGCATTTGATAAAGTTTTCCTTGGATGCATTGTCAGTACTGAAAATTGGTATTTTGGACCAATTTGAGCAGAAATAGAATATTTTGCAAGTTTAGGCTGTAAGAAGTCCAAAAGTAGCCTTGCTATACCTTTATCTTTATTGTAAATCAATATTAAAATCCAAGGTTTTTGTTCAAGGTAGTTACCTAGAAGCCATTTCTGAAGAACTACTGCCATGGAGTGCATTCATGAAGGTCTGCTGTCCATGTTTGGCTCTCAAACTGTAAAAGAGAATAAGCAATTATTAACCCTACAATGAGTTTCCCTGTTAATGGCAAGCTATAAACTTTGGTTTATCAATAGATGTGCATGGCTTTTGTGTATATCTTTAAGTAACACAGGTGATATTCACAACTTAGAAAATATGATACCAAATACAAATAAAAAAATATATGTTAACATTTTGTTATGCATATATCCAAAGGTGAATAAAGAAAATAGAAATCTAATAAATGGCATGAGAAAAAGTACTACACCTGGTGAAAAGTCCCCCCCCTTTTTAGTTCGCCTCAACGAAGTTGAGGGGGACTATTGGAGTACCCCCGGCGTCCTCGTTTGCGTCCGCGTCTACGTCTACGTCCGCATCCGCATTTGGGCATACATCTCTGCAACTATGCATGGTAGGGTCATCAAACTTTGTATGCAGGTGCATCTTGGGCTATCTCACAGCATCCAGGCAAAATTAGGTCACTTTGACCTATATTTTCTGCTTGAACGACTTACATTCAAGTTTACGTCCGAGTTCAGATCTCAGTCACTATACATGGTAGGATCATGTAACCTTGCAGATGCATGCATCTCTGATGGTAGGTCAGCATCCAGGCAAAATTAGGTCACTTTGACCTATATTTTCCGCTTTAACAACTTACATTCAAGTTTACGTCCAAGTTCAGATCTCAGTCACTATACATGGTAGGATCCTGTAACTTTGCATATGCATGCATCTCTGATGGTAGGTCAGCATCTAGGCAAAATTAGGTCACTTTGACCTATATTTTCCGCTTGAACGACTTACATTCAAGTTTACGTCTGAGTTCAGATCTCAGTCACTATACATGGTAGGATCATATAAACTTGCATATGTATGCATCTCTGATGGTAAGTCAGCATCCAGGCAAAATTAGATCACTTTGACCTATATATTCTGCTTGAATGACTAACATTCAAGTTTACGTCCGAGTTCAGATCTCAGTCACTATACATGGTAGGATCATGTAACCTTGCATATGCATGCATCTCTGATGGTAGGTCAGCATCCAGGCAAAATTAGGTCACTTTGACCTATATTTTCCGCTTGATTGATTTACATTCAAGTTTTCAGATGAGTTCAGATCTCAGTCACTATACATGGTAGGATCATGTAACTTTCCGTATGCATGCAACTCTGATGGTGTATCAGCATCCAGGTAAAATAAGATCACTTTGACCTATATTTTACCCTTGATTGATTTACATTCAAGTTTTCTGATGAGTTCAGATCTCAGTCACTATACATGGTAGGATCATGTAACCTTGCATATGCATGCAACTCTGATGGTAGACCAGCATCCAGACAAAATAAGTTCACTTTGACCTATATTTTCCGCTTGATTGATTTACATCCAAGTTTTTGGACGAGTTCAGATCTCAGTCACTATACATGGTAGGATCATGTAACCTTGCTTAGGCATGCAAATGTGATGTCAACTTCCAGTCAAAATTTTGTTACTGTGACAAAGTGCCATAACGAGGCGAACTGTAATCATTGATTACCTACGTTTTTGGGGTGGGGTGGGGTGGGGGGTATGCAGAGGGTTTCCTAGTTTTAATTGTTTAATTTATCTTGCTGTTCTGTATTTGTTTTCCATTTTTGATATCTCTTTAATACTTGTTATTTACCGTTGTTTCAAGAATGATTCCTCTCTTATTTCTGTCTTTATTTGTGGATATATTTTAAATTTAAGTGGTTTGTTTTTTTGTTTGTTTGTTTGGGTTTTTTTTTGCTGGTATCTAATTTGTGCTTTATTTGCATTCTGAGGACACATAAAGTGCTTACTGCAAAATATAATTTACATGAGAATTTATGATGTTAATGATAAGATAATATCGAAAATAAAGTCAACACAATTTTGAAGGAATCACAAAATTAGCAACCCTCAAGAATAACAACTTATACAATATTACAGAATGCCATGTAATCTGTCTTGAATCTTGTATTTGGGCAAAAAAAAAAAAGAAAGATTTATTTGGTGCAAGTAATTGATATTTGGATCCGAATCTCCTCAGTACCATCAAAGTTGACATGATCAAGAACTTATATGGTCACTGTGAAGATGTCATGAGCACATTGCTATGCTTAAGTATTACTTGACATGTTCATACACACCATACATTGAATGAACAACGCATAATTATTATTACCATTAACAATGTATTAACCATGCTAACATATAAATTTCAGGTTTTTTCAACTTATTATAAATTTCTATTTAACTTTTTGTGAATTACTGATAAAAAAATATAGGACATTTTGTTTTTCAAAGGGACTTTATCATGGCGTTAAACATTAAGCCCAGCATAATGGGCTAGCTTGATGCTGGCAATGTTAAGTCCCTATAAAAAATATAATGTCCTATATTCAAAATATATCAATCTGTATATAAAGTATTAGTATTCCTCAAGAAAATCCAAAACCTTGAGACGAAATGTTAGACTTTTCATAACTGACATATATTTTTATATTGTCCCATTTTGGAGGAGAAAAGTCCTACCTCTCTGGAGCCTGTGTCTTTGCTTCATCCACATCTGTTGGACCAATCAAATCACGGAATTCTGAGATGATATTTTCTCCAGTCTTACCCTTTGTCAATGCAAGTATATGACTAGGTCCACTTGTCATAAATTTAACCAGGTCATCAAAGTAATCCTGTAATAAAAACAATCATATTAAATGTACAAAATAAAATTTATTTTTTGTTTCATAACAATATTAAGTCAATGGAAATTCTTTTTGAAACTTATCTCCGTCATCCTTGCAAATTTTTTATTGATAGGAATTATTTCCTTTGATGTTATATACCCTAATATAAATATTGTACATATCTGTTATCTGGAGTTTGATGCCTGTGCATCATATAATATCATCCCATGAGACAGAGTATGAAGTACTTGGGCGAGTATGCAATTCCAATCATTCTCCAGGTTTCCTGTCAAGGTGAGAGGAACGTAAATCAGCCCCTATCAGAACATTTCAAATTTGTTTAAGAATGTTTGAGAATGAAGTAAAATAATTGGAAATTTCACTTTAAATTATTGTTATTTCAAACTGTATCCTACAATTCAACTATTTATATTTTAATTTTAATATATACATGTGAAATATATCTAATATCTAAATTTAATTGGGTCACCCTATAATATGATATTTATATAATTAAAACAGAAATTTCATTGTTAAAAACATTTCATTTTTGTAGACAATCTCAACAGATGAATTGAAACTAGCACAATTAACACAAGGGTAAAACTTAATGCCCTTACAGTGGGGTCATATAAAGATCACAGTATTTTATTCTATTCAGTTTACATAGATTCTATATCAATACAACACAACTGGTTGATTTTTTTCTATCGGTCATACAATGTATTTCAAACATTAAGATAGCTAAACTGATTTTCTTTCACTTTGATATCCAGTTCCAATTATGTACTTCTATTCTAAATAAAATTTTTACCGAAATCCAAAAACATTGCTTTTTGCATACCCATTACCTTAATGTTAGGGGGGTGACATAAAAGGTTGAAAAAACAACTATCGATATATTCATGAAATTTTTTAATTCTCTCAAATATTATGTTGCATGGGAATCTCTGAAAAGTTAACATTCCATCTTTTTCCACATTTTCTTTTACTTTCTAAAACATATTTTTTGCAGGGTTTTCAATAAGTTGTTAGTAAAACTCATAATTTTTAATTAGTTTATAACTATGAAACAAAAGTCAACAATGAACATTTACATACCATTTCTGTTAAGTGTGAATAGAATTGTCTGACTTCATCTTCTGTCATTTGTCTCTCCTCATGTTGCAGAATCTCAATACCATGAGCTTTGATCTGTTATAAATAAAATAATAATTTTTAATAAATGGTAATTCTAGTCATTCTATCATTTCATTATCCATGTGACCTAAATGTACTGTATAATCAAGACTTTATATCGAAAACGGACTACAGGTTATTTCCCATGTCAGTTACCCTTTTCTGGTTCATTGGCTCAATTTGAAACATGATTCTTTGTTTTCTTTGTTTGCTTATTTTTTCTTTTTTCGTGTTTTTCCTGTCTGTATGTTTGTTTATTATTTTGTTCATTGCTTGTTACTTTGTTTTTTTTGCTTGTTTTGTTTGTCATTTGCTTATTTACTTGTTTATTTGTTGTTGTTTTTCCTAAAATTTCTACTCATCAACATTTTTGATGTTGTTTTATCTCCCATATTTTGCTATTTTAAATTTTTCCTGCAAACTAGCTGGCCTTCAAAATCCAAGTAAAAACAAAATTTGAATTAATGAGTAAAAGCTGGAATTTTGTTTCCTATGACTTCAGCGTGCATTATTTATATTTGTTCCAAGTATTTTTACATGTATTTAGAAGTGTTTGTATTGACACTAGCTCTGTATTAATATTTATATTATATATATTTCAGAAAAACAAATTACAAAGGGAATCCAGTGAAACTTGATGGATTCCTTTTTTATGCCATCATTTTTGCTCTGCTTTTGCCTACTTTTCCTTCTTGATACATTTGTGTAGTAGATTGTGTGTTTTTGTTTTTGTTGTTGTTTTTGTTGTTGTAATTGTTTTTTTTTTTAAATATATTTTTATGTATATGCTCCTTTCATTTATTTTATACATTAAATGGAACACTTACATCTTCAATGATTTCATCCACTTTACCATTCTGTACAGCGTCAGGTTTGATTAATGCATTACANTGTACATCATGTCCGATCATTTCTAATTAGCTGGTGGAAAAGGGCGATATTTTGACAGTGAAAAATAAATGAACAGGTATGGATTTTTGAAATCACAATAACATAAGGTAATGAAGGAAGGGGTCTTGGAATACCAGCAGAAACCCTAAAGTATACAAGTGACCCTCCAGGGCTAGCTCTGGAGCCAAAAATTAAAATTCGTGACTAGGATTTGGAGATCCATACATCAATGTGGTTTTGTGACATTTCTTTGAATATGGTTCCAGAATTTTGTTGAAAATAATGAATTCATTTATGAATTCAATATATTTAATGAGTATTAAATCTGATAACCATTGTCTCCAAACTAGAGACAAACACACTTTTGTCGGAGAAATTTGCTCATTAATTTCAGTCGACTTTAATTGACCTGTGTACTTTGATTAAGCTTTGTTATTGTTTGTTTTGTAACATGTGCTCTGTTATTGTTTGTTTACAAACTTCTGTATTATGCAATTGTTTGTTTAAAAACATCTTTTCTCTTATTGTGTTTTTCAATATCGGCTCTCCAATATTTTTTGGTTAAATTTGTCTTCTTATCGTTTATTTTGTTATATCTGTTTTCTTATTGTTTGTTTTTCCCGGTATCAGGGCTTCGGCTGCAGAGCTGCCAGGCGCGTCCCCCGAGATGGTGGATAGGTGAATGTCCTGTCTATGTGGGGAAGTCTTGTCATAAACGGAAAGCGTGACCGCAAAATATGTAGCCAAACTGTGTAGAGAAACGCTATGCTCTATGCAGTAAAAAAATCCCTTCTATATTTTTCAGGGGAGAGCAGGCTCACTTTAAGTTGTGTAGAATGCTTAATTTCCTGTCCCTACCAATTTATCCTCTTTTTCAATTGCAATCAAAACTCGTTGCCCGAGTTATCCCTTCCAGGTTTATTTCTTTCTTCTTTAACTTGTACTTTTATATGATTAACATGTAAGCTGTCTTCCTGATGTAGTCGAGATATTGCTTACTTGAAGTTTAACTCTAAAGAAACTATCATTCAATATTGTTTTTGTTGTAATATCTGACCTCTTATTGTTTGTTTTGTAACTTCAATTCTCTCCTTGTTTTCTTTGTAAAATATGATTTTTTTTATTTGCTTTCAAAGATCTTTTTTTTTGATGTTGGTGTATTGAACCTGGACTAAATTTTTATGTGCATGATATTTGCTTACTGTACCTACATTTAAAGGTTAATGAATAATTCAATCTCTCTTTCAGCATGGTGCCATATTAATTAAACATTCACATAGACAAGAGTATAGTCGTTTTGATCGGAATAAGTGTACTTAAACTCGTTTTGAATAAGAACCATACATTCTACTAATTTGGCTAATGTAGTTTTCACTAATACAGATAAATTTTATTGACGTAAAAAAGTCATTGCCTTTCTCTGACAAAATTTGATTTCCAATATCCGTAAGAACACCCCAAATAAGATATTAAAATATAATCCTTTCGGTAATTAAACTAGATGTAAACCTGTCAAATAAATCATTAAAACGCTGAAAGCAGTCGCTTTTAATCTGAGCAGTAAAAAGACAGTGCTATTTCTTACAAAAATATATTAGAAGCGAACAATAAGGATGCTAAGCATCTTAAGTGCATGACTGCCTTTTGTAGTAATTTATTTGCTGTTGGCGATCTACTGTTGTCATATTTTTCAAAAGTTATGTAATTTCATTAAGGTTCTACTATGTTTTCCGTGAAATATGAAGGAAATGAATAATTACTTTAACATATAACGAAATAAGAAATCGACAGCGTAGAAACTGAACATATTAATCGTTATTGGATGAAAATGGCATGTTATTGTACAAGCATTTGAATAGCGTGGTAATAATCAATCCTATTTTGTAAACTGGGGGATCTTTTTAACTCTCAGATACTAACAAGATATCAAATGCTGCTAGAAGTCCCTGTTGTTGCTGAGATATAAGACATATTGAGTGTATAAGACGCCAGATTTGTTACAGATTATCCAATCAAAGAACAAGGCTCATTCAGAAAAATGAATATTATTCGGATTGTAAATATTGAACTCTCAAAACGACCACTAAATGTAAATGCAAATCCCTAAAGCACTATTTATTACAGATATCACAATAATTAAGGTTGATTTCCGTTTAAACTGTAATTATTTTGCAGATTATGAATGAATATTATTATAGTTATAAAATTACTGTGAATCATTATTTTATACTGAAAATTGAAAAATAAATATATGACTTTCGAAGTTAAGGTTTAGGTATGAATACATTTGTCTTTATAAAGACTATCAAGTTATAGAGCCAAATATGTCCATTTTGAAACATGTGGCATGCGCGCGAACTCTTCCAACATTTTTTTATCTAATGGTTTAATTTTGTTTAAGAATTGTTGTAAATAGTCTGTAGACGCACAATAAGACTTTGGATTTTAATTCCAGTAACAACTATGGCAAATTTCCTGATAGTGACAAACATTAATATTTTTTTTTTGAAATTTTAGCAAATAATCTGATATTTTATCAATTCCTTAGTTTCTCATACAATTCTAAACTCTTTTAATTGCAAAATAAGATTCCTATTTTTGGACAATTTATCCATTCTCTCAAAGACCACTATTTTGGGGATTTCTTTTTTGCAACGTTAGTTTTACGAATTGATTTCCGTTAGATTTGACATTTTTACCGATGGACCGATTCAGAAATGCAACGACATTATGGGATCGTCATTGTTCTGAACGTTCTTGATTGGTCAAAACGTATTTTACAAGGACGCTGAACTTGCTCAATATCATTTACGAGGACGAAAGTCGAATTTCTGAAACGATCCATTAGATTTCAAAAATATTCGGTGCCAATTTTTATAAGTTTTCTGAAAATCTCAAAGACCTTTATTTTCTTTTTTATATTTATTTCTTTTTTGAATTCTACTAAGCAACCGTGGCTTTGGATTTGTTTGAGTAAACACAATCATTCCTTAACATTCGATCCAAAAGTTTTATTTATTCCAATGTTCTGAGTGACTGTCGATGATTTCATTTCAAAACTGTTTCGAAAATTACACCCAGGCTCTATAGCAACTGACTGGAATATATGCAAATAAAAGTCCAATTGCGATACCGGTAATACATGCCGATACGTCAGCAGGACTTTTCGCCAGCTAATTGAAAATATGGAAAGTTGTTGTAAATACAACAAAATATGCAATGAAATTATCATACTATTTTTGTTTATTATATCAAAGAAGTCAATAACATGAACAATAAGTACTAATCCATGTAAGGTTCCGGCAGTGAGCGTCAAAGTTTTGAACTAAACGTATTTTGGTCGAAATGCCTTTATTTGGTTCTCAAAACAAACTCTGGGAGGTTTTTTACATACATCTATGTGAATAAAGTAGGAAGAAAAATTTTGACTGGTTATATATACATATGGTGGAGAATATGGCAGAACATTTTTCCCGAACTTTTTCCTGTACATTGTAAACAATTTTAAATGATCATATTTCAAAAAGGCAAAACTAAACAAAAATATGTTTTGTCAAAACAATGTTTTCGGGGTAAGTTTCAATTTATTTCCATGTTGAAACGTTCGCGGTCATGTGCCACCACTCTTATGTTTTCTGTCGGATTCTTAGATGGACTGATACGTAAAAGGTATCATCGCTGCTTGTAATACAACCAATGTGATAATAAATGCAATTCTCTGTATATTTAGTAAAGTTATTGAGTGTCAGAAAACAAAATCAGAATACTAGCGAGTGAATACAAATACAAAGAAATGGAATTTCAAATAATCTTTTTACTTCCTCTATAACTTTACCGTGCAGAGATATTGCATAAGTTAAATTTTACTCTCAATAAAAGATCCCTAAGTATCGAATTTTTCACATAAAATGATAATGAGTATTAACCGACAGATTACGTCTGTGTCACGAGAATTAAAAATTAATTATTAACCAATCTATGTTACAAAACAATTAACTTCAGTGTAGGAATCGTTATATGGAACAAAGATGACAGATCGAGTTGTCAGTGGTATAACATCAGGATTCGTAGAGTAGCTTATTGGCCTGTTATGTTACAATTAATACAGGGCTGAAAAATCATCGATTAAATTTCCAATGTAGAGTCATGGAAGGACTTCATTATAGAGCACTAATATATACAATAGTATTTGTAAATCTTTGTCCAGGTTTTCCAAAACTGTCAAAAGCAGCATTGTAAGTGATATTGTTTAAGCCCTTCCGATATTTGTTTATTCAAACACAGAATTCTGTGCATATCAAACTTTAGATGCTAACAGGGGTAAGATGAAAAAATACGTTTTGGCAATTTTAATGCAGCTAGATTTGTTCCCTTTGCGATTACCAATTGATAAAGCAACGATTATTTCGTGGTGTATTTTTTGTCTTATAAGTTGGCAATCGCAAAAGGATCAAGTTTAAAGGGAACCTTATTTGTCAAAGGCATATAGGTAGAGCATCAGACGGTCAGTTTTGATCAATCAAATTAAATTTCGTACCACAAAAAAACAATGTAATTTTATACAAAATTTTGGCTTACTGTAGTAAGATGATGAGACATAAAGTTACCAGAGAGTTATAAAAAAGCAATTCCATAGCGATTTGACAAAATAGTTCTATAGAGAGAGAAATAACAAAGCAGTTACACAGAGGTATAAAAAACAGCCCCACAGAGGTGAAAAAAAAGATTCCACAGAGATATAACAAAACAGTTACACAGAGGTATGACAAAAAAGTCCCGCAGAGGTATTACAAAACAGTTACACAGAGGTATAACAATTCAGTTCCACAGAGGTAAAAAAAAAACAGTTACACATAGTATGACAAAACAATTCCACAGAGGTGAAACAAAACAGTCCGACAGAGGCATAACAAAACAGCTATAAAGAGGTAAATCAACACAGTCCCACAGAGGTATTACAAAACAGTTACACAAAGGTATAATAAATCAGTTCCACAGAGGTAAAAAAAAAGTCCCATTGAATGTAGCAAAACAGTTCACGAAGTTCCACACAATGGTATGACAAGGCAGTTCCGCAGAGGTATAACAAATCAGTTCCACAGAGGTATATCAAAACAGTTCCATTGATGTAGTACAAGACAGTTATAAAAAAATGGGGCAAAGTTCGGCCTTCGGGTCTAACAAAACAGCTCGTGCCCTCGCACCGTTCAATATTTTTAAAACTATGCAGTATGATGTTATTTGCCAAATGAAAAGTTTTTTGTTTTTTTTTTATGTTCCTATTTTTATTGAAGAATTGGAGCTTAAAAAGTAGCAATGTAGTTATTTTGGTATTTAATATTGAATTTTAGTCACTGAAAAAGTATTTTTATGATAAACCTGCCGCAAAAACTTTGTTTGAGAATTTAACAATATACAACAACCAGTCTTATGATTTATTTCTTGCAAAAAAAATGCTTCTCTAAGGTATGAAAAATCTTTTGCATAAAACAATGTTTGTTATATTTACCACTTGTAAATGTAAAAAATTCAAAATGTATCTATTACTTTGTATCTATAAATTTAAAGTTATAGATAGATTTTGAAATTTTACATTTACAAAATGGCAATATAATATTTTAATCAGATAAAATGGAACACCTTTAATTAATTCCTCGTGAAATGATCGTTTGACGTATTTTAAAGTCAAAGTATTTTGGCCCTTGACAACATTTGTTCGGTTGAAATCTAAATATCAAATATTCAAATAAAGTACTTCCAAAAGTTTTCTGGTGATTTTTACTACAGACAACAAAAAGTCACATTTTAGACTTTAAATTGCAAATTTTTTATCTACTGAGATATATACACTAAAGTTTGTCTTATTATTAATTGTATTCTGGAGTATTGCAGACTCCAAAGTAAGTGATAACCTAACCATCAGTCAAAAACGAACAATCCAGGGACAACGGCAACATCGTAAACACCAAGAAACAAGGACACCACATGAGTACGGGACAGAAAGAAAAAAGAAGATATGCAAACAAATGAATAAGACGGACTCAATAAGTAACTAACTAACTAACATCAGTTTGCATTTGTGTTATATATATCACAAGAAAGAATAATGCCAAGAGCATATCCTCGTTTATAAAACAAATATTCAAATATGGAAAAGAAAGGAAATGGGTAAATGTCAAGTAAACAACATTAAAGCTCCAAGTTAAAACAACCTAAAACAAACATCTAGGGGTTACCACACAGTCTTCAACATAGTGAGGAACCTCATGCCATATATCAATCCCTAAATGGTCCCCCCAAAAAGTAAAAAAAGTGAATAAATCAACGGAAACAAAATACATCCAATAACCCGAATATAAAGAAACTAAAATTTTATAAGAAGGCAATGACAAGTTGTTTTTAGCATCGAAAGTAATTAAAACGATCGCGACAATTACAAGAATATGAAGTCTACAACTAGTGAACAAAAAACATTCCAGATCTGCTTGCGGCCAATCCCTTCAGTGCACATGAAGATCACAAGAATATACATGAAACCGTCATTGACCACTATATATGCATATATTCGAGTCAATCTAATTTTGTAGTCAGCAAGAAATCGCTTCATAATATAGCAATGGAGCAATCATAAAACAGTAATCTAAAAATAAGTTTATATTGACATAACGCCTGAAAAAAAAGATACAACTGTTCATATGTTCAAGTGTTTCCCATTAAGTAAAAAGAATCTCATTCGCATATGGTTGGGAACTTAAACAAAACGTGAGGAACCATATTCAACTTTCTTTTGTCATTTCTAGATTTGCAAAATTTGATTTTGTTTCTTTATGATAAATTTCGTTTTAATCGACTGATTAGTAATTCCACGTGCATTAGTTGGGTGTATCGTTAAAGTGCAAGTCGCATTCCCGTTTTACGAATCCTTCATACAGTCGGGAGCAGACGTCCAAAAAAAATATTAGTAAAAAATCTTCGTGTAATCGTTAACATCGTTAAATACAGAGCCCTGTGCCATGGAAAGAAAATAAAATATAGAATCGTATGCACGAAATCAAATTTATGCACACGAAATACTAAATCGTGGGCATTAAATACTTAATCGTGCACACGAAATACTAAATAGAAATATCAAATAATGCGCCCGATATATCATATTAAAACTCTAATTCGTGCGCACGAAATAATATATCGTGTGCGCGAAAATAGTAAATCTTTCACACGAAATACTAAATCGTTCGCACGAAATACTAAATCGTGAACACGAAACACTAAATACTAAATCTTGCCCACGAAATACTTAAGTCATGCGCACGAAATACTTAATCGAAATATTATATTATATTATAGCTAATAGCATCTTGCGATTGCTATATCAAGAAGTCAATCATCATTTACAAAGCAAAAAAGGCGAAATAACCTAGTTGTTCCTTTCACTCACCAGTTTTCTCGTCAGTTTACTCTATACAGCAGATGACAAGTTGTAGCCCTTTTTCAAATCACTCTTTCATGAGGAGCTTTGTTGTATAAACTGTACTACTGCTTAACATATATAAGGGTCATGTACATTTTTATTCATGTGACTCGCATGATTTTGATGTTTTGATAATACTAAAGAATAAACACCGAAACCAAAAAAAAAACAAGAAAAAAATTCAAGAAAAATATTTAAAAAAAACATTAAAAAAGCAAGCAAGATATAACAAATCAAACATAAAAGGAACGTATACCTTTGCCCCAAAAAAACGCAAACATTGGTGTTATAACATAAACCTTTACGAAATAATTCAAACATTTGCGTTAACGCAAAATTAAAAAACAAAATGTTTGTGTGGCGCTAAAACGCTCCCGTTGATGGCCCTCATTTGCTGATATAACATGTTACAGGTAACTATATTGGTTGAGATGAAGGTTGGACACTTGCGTATTTTTGTTAAAAACATGTTACAATGGATGCAGCGTATGCTGCCAAATACCATTTTAATATGGTCGCAAATATAACCTTGTTTGTCTTGGAGGTATTCAAACAATTGAGTGGTAATGGATTAATGTAGATATCGTATCAATAATTTTGCTTCATCACTTCCGTTAAAAAATGGTGGATGTAACATGATGCACCCAGTCATAAAGTCTAAATATTTCTGTCTGATGACGGTGTACATTTGAATGATTCTGGGAACGATATATTTTTGAATGATATATAAAATGCTATAAAGTACATCAGAACCTTACAATGCATCGTTACATTCACATACAAATAATAGCTTTACTAGAATTTAAGTGCACTATACGTTCAACAATACATAGACTCTGATTTGACTATTTCCTTCTAATGGTTATAATTTGTTTTTCGATAAAATGCAAGGCAAATGTATTTGGCACATAGCTTCCGTAGCGAACCCCAATTTTATATGGCGGTTGATCGTCCAAACTTTTAATATTTGCACAGTCAATGTGGCAAATTTCGCTGCAGAATATACAGTGCATCATTTTGTTTATTGATCAGTTTAAGTTGATGTGTGTTATACATATATTATATGTTCCTAAGAGTACGGAAGAGGTCAAAGTCCAACTTTTTTTGTTTTATTTCTTTTTTTCATGTAAAATATTCATGAATATTGCTGCTGCTTTCCAAATGAAATCTGTTTTAAAGGTACGTTATTTTGAGAGACATTGATAAAATTGAGTGTTCATTTCAAATGTTTACCATGGCCCTCATCAGACTTTTGGGCCAGTTAAAATTATTCCTAGAATTTTCAAACCTTTTACAAGATTTTGAGCATATTACACTTTTCGTGCCATTTAAGGGAAATAACCCTTACTGATATTTTTGACCGTTGTAAGGGGGAATTAACTCTGTATGTTTGTACCACTGATAGCCACTTGCTGTCATAATCGTATGGCTATCGAACACGTGTTATTATTTAGTCCTTATCATTCAAGCCCTCTCCCTATCCGATTCTCTCCTTCTACGATGTAGCGATCGTAGTGAGTGGAATATAACGACTGGATTATTCGGGTTAGGATAACATAAGGCTGAACGAATGTCTTACATTATCTATTTGTTTGATAAATACATGGCTATAACTTTGATTTGAAGATCGGTCTCGGCGATGTCAATGAAAGGGGGAGCGGTGACAGATTTCAAGCCTTTGAATCTATAAAGATATAATTCTAAAAATAAATGAATTCTTTGTATTTATTTAGAGGATATACAAACTATGATCGTTTGTTCATCCATCTGTGATTTTATTTTTTTCTCCTGTCAAATAAAAAGAAAACATCGTATACGTAAGGACTGTCTTTGGCTTATACTTATTTGAAAATAGTTTGTGAATAATCAAACATCGAGATTCAACAAATATTTGGGAGTTTTTTTTATATATATTAGTGTATTACAAAATGGAACTTTCCCTTTTAGATTATCTGTCATTTTCTTTAAATTAAGAGCCACCTTGTTAAAAAAAACGTATAAATTTTCTAATGGAGTTGCAATAAATATATAAATATTCAGGGGTAATTTACATGCTTTAGATAATCGACTGTGGTTTCGTCTTGCAAGATGCATGATAAAAGCATTGCATGTATGGGAAAAGATTTTTGTAAAATTCAGTTCAAATGTACATGTTTTCATCGAGGTTTAGCAAAAATTAATTGGTAAAATAGGAAACAAAAATCGGTCACTTTTAACAATCAAGAGTTTATATACAAGTTTTAGCTAAAAAATGACTGAAGAACCAACTGGTCATGATCATACCATGTGCATAGCGACAAATGTTTTAAAACCGTAACCTGGGCATATGAAGATGCAATACAAGGAAGGA
The DNA here is from genome assembly GCA_002080025.1 of Modiolus philippinarum. NCBI lineage: Eukaryota > Metazoa > Mollusca > Bivalvia > Mytilida > Modiolidae > Modiolus > Modiolus philippinarum. Next base: position 258,511 of record MJUU01037795.1, read on the forward strand.
AATCTTGGCATGTAAATTTCGTATCTCTCATTTTGTCTCTGCAGATGATGAGATTCGCTTTCTTATAACTGGCATAATTAAAGAACACTTTATGGATGCATGCTATGTAAATTATTGTGGTATTACCATAAAGAAATTTGAGTACGCTACTTATCAGAATGAATGATTAATCCTGGAAAAAAGGGGTCAGTCCTCGGAAATGAAAGATCAATCCTTGAAAGATGGCCGGTCAGTCCTCCAGTGCAAAAAAAAGATGCAGAATTATTCAGCAAATACAAGCGATATCAATGATACATATCTTGTTTTGGGACTACCCTGGTGCACACCGTACAACCGCGTTTTGAGCAGACTCTGCATGATACGGTCAAAATTGATATAAACAATAAGAGGCGTTGAAATACCAAGGTTATTATATCTTTATTTTCAATTTGTTTCTCTGTATTTCTGAGTGAAAAAAACTATAATTTAACTTCAAATAGATGAAAGTCCTTATACAATAGATTATTTTTGCTTTCTTTATTATATGTGAAGACATATTTTGATTAATCAAACGCTGAAACAGGAAAAAATATATATTTTAACTTTTTAATGCAAATACTTCCCAATATCGTATTGAATTCAAAATTAATTTTATTTTATGTGATATATCATTCATTTGTCTTACTTTTGATACCACAATCTCGATTTTGTATTTTGTAATTATCGAGAAAACTGCTTTCAAATGGAGGTAGTCAGAGAAAAAAATGATACGATAAAAATATACTCCATTTACACGCAGGATACGATAAAAATCTGTGCAATGATACGATTAAAATTGTTTCGTTTAAAGAGTCCTATCTAATATTTTTTAAAATATTAGTTTAAAGTAAAAAGCTGACAGGCTACTTTCTTTGTTTCGGGTTTCTTGTTGAATAGAAGCTTGGAAACTGTAAATAGAATCACAAAATTAAAACATAGAATGTGGTAAGGACAGACAACACTGTGGTAAACAAAGACACGGAATGTGCAGTATAAAAATACAGTTTCCGGTGAGGTTTAGCTGGGTTTGTGTACCACTTTGTACTGGTATTGTTATTTCTGTTCATGCATATTCAGATTCATTAAGGAGTTTCCCCCCTCACGCAAAGCTGCCCTCTTCTGGTTTTGGCTTTCCATTAAGATCATATCTGTCATATTTTAAACGTTCTGGGTTTATGGTCTTCCAACTGCTTTGATTTTATCTGCACTGAAGACACATGGGTTGTAGAAATGGCCATATTCAGAAACTATATTTACAGTAAATTCTATATGGAGTCATTTATTATCAGCGAGTCGATGCCCCTGCTGGTGCACTGTTAGTCATCAAGGGTATTCAGCAACACAGTAACCAGTACTTTGGTGCTTACCCGAGAGCCGATCTTATTTCGAAACTTACAATATATAAAATGTTTGTAAACACCCAATCATATGGTCTATTGTGAGTTAGGAGCTTACTAACTGTACACATAAGAATATTCTAGTATGATAAAGTTTTGGGCGAATATGGTTTGTGGAAAGCATGGAAAATTGTCATCAAAATTGTATAGATATTATCATCAAAGATATTCTCAAAATGAGTATAAATGCTCATGAATAACAACAATTTTAACATTTTAAATAATTCTAGATACGGAAATTTATGGTAGTCTCGAGAAATTTTAAGACACAGTTAAAATGTACTGTAAAACAACGAATCAATGACCAGTTTGAGCAAAACTCGAGCTTCGATATTGATAAAGGTGCGTCTTATAAATTCTTTAAGGAGACTTTGCAGTTCAAAAAATACCGAGATATTTTACCATATAAAGATGTGCTTCTCTTCTCTTAAGCCTGTTGTGCCATGGAGGCACATAGACCAATAATAACACTTCTCCAACGGGGTCGGTTCTGGGCCATTCTAACCAGGTCGTTCCATCTGTACCCCTGAGCATCCATTTCGGCTTGTAAGTTTCTCCGCCAGATGTTTCTTGGTCTTCCAACTTTCCTTTTTCCTTGGGGTTCCATTGAAGTGCTTGCTTTGTGATTGAGTTGGGTGGTTTTCTAAGAGTGTGTCCAATCCACCTCCATTTCCGCTTTGTTAGTTCTACTTCTATTGGCTTCTGTTTGGTCCTCTCCCATAGATCGGTATTTGTAATTTTTCGTGGTCATCTGATCTTTAGAATTTGCCGTAAACATTTGTTAATGAAAATTTGAATTTTATTTAATATATCTTTTGTTGTTTTCCATGTTTCACAGCCGTACAGTAGGATGGTCTTGACATTTGAATTAAATAGTCTGATTTTGGTGTTTAAGTTGATGTTTCCTATTTTCCAAATTGTTATCATCATTCTAAAAGCTGTTCTCGCTTCCCTATACGACATTTAATATCTTGTTCTGATTCTCCCTTTCTGTCCATGACACTGCCTCTGCTGGTCGACTGTTAGTCCCCGAGAGTATTCACCAGCCCAGTAGTCAGTACTTTGGCGCTGACCCGAAAGCCGATTTTATTTGGAATCTCGCAATATCTTAACTTTTGTAAATTTTGTTGAAAACTAAGGAGTATCTCCCTCATGCAAAGCTCTGTCCTTAGCTGATTTTGGCTTTCCATTTAGATCATATTGGTTATTTGTTCTCTATCAGTTTTTGAACATCTTTGAGTTTATTGTCTTCCAAATGTTTATATTTATCTGCACTGAAGAGACATAAGTTGTCGAAATGCGCATATGCAGAAACAAAACTCACAGTAAGTTCGATATTAAGTTACTTCCAAGACATGTTAAGGAGTCGACTTCTTCTAGAGGATTTCACATGCAGGTAAGCAAAACTGTTTAAATTTGCCTTTAATACTTTTGTTTTTCTATGTGCTTATGATTAGGCAAGTCTCTGCTGCTCTCTGTTCTATTTCTGAAAACTTATCCTTCATCTGTAGGTGGTTGTAAGACAGTAGTGCGATGTCATCAGCAAAATCTAAGTCGTCTAGTCGTTCTGGCAGTGTCCTTGAAGTCCATTTCTTCTATTTGTGGTGGTCTCTCTCATGATCCAGTCAACTGCCAGAAGGAATAAGAATGGTGACAATAAACATCCCTGTCGAACCCCAGTTGTAATTGTCAAAGGGATCTGTAAGTTGACCTTCATGCATTATTCGGCTCTTCATCCCTGTGTATGTGTTCTTAATGATGTTAATGAGTTGCCCATGAATTCCGTAATGCCCCATTAGCTTCCACAAAGCTATCTAAACTCCGATCTGCCGTTGGGTGTGGGATTTCATCAACTTTCATTGAAGATCTTATGGTGGCTTTGATTTGTTATTACTCCCCTTTGGGTCGTTGTCTCTTTGACACATTCCCCGTTTCCCTTCTTTTTTCTATCTTGATAGTCAATAAAAACAGCAAAAAATGATGTGTTGAATTCCAGTGATATGTTGAATTCCAGTGATTGCTCCAAGATGATACGTAAGCTGGCTATTTGGTTAGAATATGATCTGTTTTTGCGAAATCCCGCTTGATTGTCTGGCAGATTGTGATCGACAGCCTTCATCATACGTTCCAAAATTATTCTGTTTAAGACTTTTCCTGGTACTGATAAAAGCATCATTCCCCTGTAGGTATCACAGATGCTTAGATCACCTTTCTTTGGTAGATTACGAGATGGGCTTCCTTCCAGTCTTGTGGTATATCTTCCTCTCTCCAGCTCTTGCCAATCAAGTTGTACAGCATCTGTGTTGATGTTTCTTTGTCTGCTTTAAGAATATCTGCCGGTATATTATCTAGGCCTGGTGCTTTGTTATTTTTCAATGTGTTGATAACTTTGGTGATTTTGGCCCTGGTTGGTTGGTTGCAATTGATTGGTAACATGTCTCTAGATGGTTGTATATCCGCATGTTGTGGAGGTGGCTGTTGGTTTAACCCCTTTTGAATGAAATGTTCAACCCATCTTTTCATTTGCTCCTCTGTTGTTTTCAGTGTGTTCCCATCTTTGTCCTTTACTGGTCTGTCGCCTTTATTGGATTTGTTAACATTCTGATGTTATCATAAAACCCTTTAATGTTGTTTTGCTGGCTGCCCCTTCTGCTTCCAAGGTCTTATTGGAGATAAATTCTCGCTTATCTCGTCTGGCACTATTCTTTAAAGCTTTTTTCTGCCTCAGAGTATTCCTTTTGTGTGTGCTTTTTACTTTGCTGTCCTTGTCTTGCTGTTGTTCAAGGCTTATTTCATTTTTTTTTCTTTTGTCAACATTTACCAGTGTCACCTGTGATACCAATTTTTGATGTTTCCTGTTTCTTTCTCCGGCTGTTGCTTCGCATGATGATATAAACACTTTTTTAACTTCTTTCCAATAACCCTCTGGTGGCAGTTGATCAACACCCCTGCTGTTCAGGATGGCAAACCGGTTTCTAATATCAATCCTGAATTCTTCTTGTTTTCCTTTGTTTTTCAGTTTTGAGACGTCATATCTTTTAATGGCCTGTCCTCTGTTTTCATGAAGCGTCTGCACCTTTTTTGACTCTCACGTCTTGAAGGCTTCGTCTGAACCTTCTTCTTTTTTTTTTTTTATTTTAAACATTCTAATGATTAACATGTTGTTAACAAATCCCCTTGGTGGTACAACGATCCCACCAAGGTTCTACCCTGTATGTTAGTCGCTAAACCAAACCAGGGGATTTGCATGGTTAGCAAAGTGCTTAGTTATTACATAAATTATATCATTTGTTAGCATTATCATTGTACATAATAATAATTTTACACTTTAAAACGTTCTTGAAATACAGACATGGTCTATTTGATTTTCTGTTCTCATATCTGGAGAAACCCATTTTGCTAGTTTGCATGGTTTGTGTGGAAAAACTGTTCCTCCAATGACCAGGTTATACGTAGCACAAAAACTAGCAAATAATTCTTCGTTCTCATTCATAGTGCCTAGACATAAAGATGCGCTTACATTGGGTAAATTTCCAGTAGCTAATCATAGATTGCCTATAGAAGTTGGAAGATGGCAAATCATAGCAAGAGAAAATAGAATATTTTATGTAATATATGTAAGTGATGGCTTTCACTTTGTTTTGCAATGTAAATCTTTCAAGAAAAAAAAAGAGCGTAAACAATATTCACCGAACTATTGTTATAAGGAACCAATACACTGAAATTCAAAAACCTGTTTCAGTGTGTGAAACTGTGTAGGTTATCACCCCCATGCAGCAAATTGGGTTCTCGTTGAACGGTTTATGTAAGAAGGTTCGCGTATAATTGGATTAGTCCGGTTGAGAAAAGTGTAATTAAATTATTTATTTAAGAAACATTGAACGGTTCAGGGTAATGTTTAGGTACGGTTTTTGAAGTTTGAACATTCATCAACCTAAACATTATCAACATTACTAGGGGGTGTTTGTTAAGAATTATTATTCAGCGAAATTCTCCGCAGATAATTAAAATATAAGTAATACATATATTGATTGCTATATGCCTGCTGTATATTATACATGTACAAGTTTTTATTTATTGTAAATATAGGTGTATTTTAGTTGGTCTCTGTACCTATGTTTATCGATGATTTTTAGAGAATAAAGAATCTGGAAATCCTGAACGATTTGACGTCACAATAGAAAGCTCCAAAATAATGTCATTTTTTAAACTTTCTGTTTTATCGCGGTTAATTTACGGAAGAAAAATGTTCTTAAATTCAACCAATATAAAGTAAGTCAATCCAAAAGCGAACAATCCAAGGACAATGGCAACACCGGAAACAAAAAAGGGGGAAAAAACCGAGACACAACTTGCGTACGACACAGAAAAGAAAAATGAAGACACACACACACAAAGATGAACAACACGGACCCAATAAAAAACCATGGGTGAGATCAGGTGCACCGGTAGAGTTTGCATCTCCTGCTTCTTATAAGACACCTGTCAAATCCGGTAGTAAAGTCAAATCCGGTAGAGGAAACAACAATTAAGCTTTAAAGGGAAAGATCTGTTGTCATGTGGGAAACAGATATCCCATAGCGGTCCACAAGATGGTGATGTCGACCGTAACACTTCTGGAGGGACGACTTCAAGTAAAAAATCAGGATATCTTCCACTTGTTTGAGAAATTCTTCTTCTTTTCCCCTGGTTTCACATGTGAAAAGAGGTAATTTCTCACACACGTATAAGATATTCAAGTGGACACATGGAACGACAGACTGCCGAATAGGTGATAGGTCTCCCTAACTTCTTTGTCACATTTCCTTAGCCGATATGTGAAACAATGAAACACATGCGTGAATATAAACTCCTATATAATTGCGCAAAAACAAAAACGGGTTCTTTATTCAGCATTTTATCGTATCATGTAGATTTCAATTGCAACTCTTGACCGTATCATGGAGCTGATTTTTATCGTAGTATTTTTTCTCTGACTACCTCAATTTGAAAGCAGTTTTCTCGATAATGACAGAATACAAAATCTTGATTGTGGTATGAAAAGTAAGAAAAATGAATGTTATATCCCGCAAAATAAAACTAATTTTGAATTCAATACGTTATTGGGAAGTATTTGCATTGAAAATTTGAAAATATATATTTTTTTCTGTTTTAGCGCTGAATAAATCAAAATATGTCTTCAAATATGTAACAAAAAGCTAAATTAATCTATTGTACAAAAACTTTGATCTACTTGAAGTTAAATAAAAGTTTGTTCCACTCGGAAATACGGAGAAACAAAATGAAAATATAGATATAATAACCTTGGTCTTTCAACGTCTTTTATTGTTTATATCAATTTTGACTGTATCATACAGATTTTGCTCAAAATGATACAACGCGGTTGTACGGTGTGTGGTGTGCTTCACACCGACATAAAGATACCGCATTATGTTAATCATGTAACCTTGTAAAAAAAAGACAATTTGAAATATAATTTCCAAATGATAACAAAATGAAATATTAAATAGTTTGTTTTTTTTTAATCAAAATAGATCTTATATTCAAATACACATGTTCTATTGACGTTTAGCAAATACACAATGTCATGTTCTATTATCGTTTATAACAAAATACAAAAAAAAAACTTTTTTTTTTAAATTTCAGGAGCCCGAAAATAAATTAAAACAGTTCAAAAATCAACTTGGTTTTCTAAACTCTTTGTTTCGGGGTAGAACTAATATATTAGTTCCAGTTGCGAATTTAAAAAAATACAATGCTGAATAATTATGATTTCAATTTTGTATTGTCCAGTTGACAATTGTAATTTCAAAATATCATATTAATGTTTGTAATCAAACATCGCTTACATAATCCCCCACTTGAGATAACGTAGAGAAGCTGTTACATACTGTGACAATTTCCTGATTAGTTATTATTAATAAAATAAACAATTTCTCTGATGAAAGAAATTATATAAATTTCAAAATAAATATGTGGGAAATCATTATCACATTCTATTTTTTTTTCAAATTTTAAAAGTTTATAAATAATAAAAACCCAAAAATATCAATTTCGTTATTATACAAATCTTGAAGTTTATTGTTTACAAAATCGAAATTGTCAGTGGTGCCTATATTTTTGTTTTAAAAATTTGATATTCCGAAACACTTTTATTGCATTGTGTTATTAATTAATATTTTTTTTACATATTTTTCAAGTTCTTAAACAAAATATACACAATGGCAATAATGTATTGTCTCGGGCTCGCCTTGGTTAGTCAATCGCCCGGTTTATCGATCATAGATCCATTTCAAACAAGTCATAACCGATATTATGCAAAAAGCATAAAATCTTATTGCAAAATGCCACACTTTAATCGTAACTTATTTTTAATTGAAAAATATTGTTAGATAGATCTATTTTTATATTTTATTACAATATCAGGGAATTTAATATATAAAAAGCGGAAATATTTTATTTTGGTAATTAAAGAGGAGGACCTAGACCAAAAAGTGAACATTTTGGTTGCATTGTTATAGTGATTTACCTCTTCTCTTTAACAATAAAATGCCACACTTTAACATTTACTTATTATTATTTTTAAAACACTTACATAAAGATTGAAAATTAAACTTTCACGTAATAACAAGGAATATTGAAACTATAATGGAAAAAACTTGTTAAATATCTGATAGAAAATATATCGTAGTACTATTCTTTGTTAAAAAATCTGACCAGTCGTACTATGTTTTCCGCGCATGCGCACAGCGGGATGGGACGAAAAGTGCTATATGACCAATTTTTTAAATTTTGTTCAATTGACAATAGTTCGATTTTAAATCTCAATTTAACGCGGATGTGTAAAAATATTGAAAACGGCTTGTAGTTATGAAAAAGAAAGGAAATGGGGTAAATGTCAAGGAGACAACACCCCATATCCAGGTTAAAATAACCCAAAACAAAGCATCTAGGGGTCACCGTACGGTCTTCAACACAGTGAGGAACCTCACAACATATAAACAAGCCCTAAATGGCCCCCAAAAAGGTAAAAATGTGAATAAATCAATGGAAACGAACCACATCCAATAACCCAAATATCAAGAAACTAAAATTTTATAAGAAGACAAGGACAAGCCAATGACCAACATATTCCTGACTTGGAACAGGCGCAAAAATTGCGTTGGGATTAAACTCGTTTTCTTGGATCCAAACCCGCCCCCTATGCGTGATGAATGGCTAAAAAATAAATACACAAAAAGACTCACAATAAAAATCAAACTATAAAAAAGTCCAACTTATCAAGACGAGTACCCTTACAAATGAAGTACATGAAACATGAAGACAATACACACAGGTACTGGACATAGACCACAATTAATTTCACTATATGTCTTTGTTACAACTTTTCCCAATATTTTCTTGCACGCATATTTTAGGCCTAAATTTTCCGTATACACAGTTAATAATATCCGGTCCAGGTAAAACCTGAAAAGCATGACATATGTTGACCGGCATTTTACTCTGGCATTTGAAATTCAATCAAAGTGGGTCAAGATTTGGAGCTTATATGTAAATTCATGGCTACTTACACCCCTTTGCAGAGGCATGCTGCTGCCAAATTAGATAAGATTCCTCCGCAAAAAAATATTTTTGTAAACTTCCAAGTATATACTTTAATTTTACCACAAAGTAAAACTCCATTACCAAACAAACTCTACCATTATTATTTTTTCAAAAATACTCCTGTTTAATTAGGAACTACATTAGACTACCCTGAAACCGGATGTAGAATTTGTGGTCTATGTCCTATCAAAGGGACAAATTTCAATAGATTTCAATAAAATTTTTACAATTTACTAGTATATGTGTTAATAACATAATATCAGTGTTTGAGCGCATT
>MJUU01037796.1:0-69669 GCA_002080025.1 Modiolus philippinarum
GATCTCATGCTAGTAGCTAAGGATGAGACGCGGCACTACTGCTGGGTGGAGAATCTCTCGCGGCTCTTGACGGCGCAGGTGAGCGATCACGATGGGGAAGCTCACTTCTGCCGCCGATGTCTGAATCACTTCACTCGGCAAGAAAAGCTTGACCAGCAGATGGAATATTGCGGGCAGAAAAAGGCGGTGAAAATCGAGATGCCCGACGAAGGGAGCTACGTCAAAAGGGAAAATTTTCGCCATTTCCAATACGAAATTTCGGCTACCAGATTTTCTGCTGTAAAATCAGACACATCGGAAAATCTTTTCCAGCCCGATTTTCGCCAAAATCCGAGACGAAAAATCGGCTACCCAGCACAAATTTAGCATCTTTGCAAGACTTCCCCAAAACTCCGCATGCCCCCAGACCCATACCAAAATCCGCAAGGTAGCCAAAATACGAAATTGCCAAAAAAAAATCGTAATTGGCTACCAGACGCAAGATGGCAAATATTACCGTTTACCCAGAAATCGACTCGAGGTACGAACTACCCAGGTCGGAAGTATGCGGCGGCACGAAGGATATATCGAAAATCCTCGGCCAGCTAGCCGTACGGAATTGCGAGACAAGGTTGGGGGATTTGGATTACAACGCCTATGGGACGAGGCGGCACAAAATGGAGCAGCTTACCGAAGCCTTCGTGGATAATTTTTGCGTCTCTTTCCCTGCACCCGAATCCCAGCTGGAAAAGGTGCCAAGCAAAAGCGGCCTTCGCAAGGTCCCCAAAAATAAGCTTTGCGACGTGCAGAATTCCCTTTTGCGGCAAACCCTAAGAATTTTCGGCCTCGAAGCCCCCACCAACCACGAAAAGGCCCAAAGCAACAAGCTGGGACTAAATCGCCAGCAATTTAAGGTCGCATGCCACGACGAAAAGATGGAGGACGTGCTCGCCATGCTTAACAACCCCGACTTTTACAAGCAGGGGATGGTGCTGGACGACGTGGACATAACCATCGATTATGCAGGAAGTTTTAAGAGGGCCGAAGTCCGCGACCATATGCTGGCCAACCACGGATTTCGCATAGAAAATAGCAATTCTACCCGCAGGAAAAGGGCTAGGGCCACGAATCGCGCCAAAGGCCCAGACGCGGATTCCGCAGTGCCCGACTATGAAGGGCCGGAAGAAGCCGAAAGCACAGGCGTAATCCTCCGAAACACCGGATCCGTGGGGGCAAATTACCTTACTTACATGGAGACGTACAGGGGCAAATCCGTACGCAGCAAAATTTACAACAAGTTTTTGCAAAGCTTGGAAAGTGCAAGCGTTCGTGGATCTTTCGTCTTTGGGATTGGTGCAATAATCCAGGCAGCCGGCTTCGCGAAGCAATCCCTCGATGCCTCCCCCACGGCCTTACGCGAATCGAAGCCACTTTTTACGACCATGTGCCCACGGTTGCCGAAGCGCACCATATCCTTTCCAAATGGGTACGCGATTTCCTGCCGCCCAATCTATGCATTTCCTGCCCCATCGAGCTGCAATGGAAAGCCCTTGCCGAAAAAGTGCATTCGACGTCAGTTTTTTACTGCAAGGAATCCCGCGAAATCCTCCTTGCTTACTGGGCGAACAAATATACTGGCAAATCGGGTGGGTTTACAAGAAAATCGACGAGGAGGACGACGGTGGGGCATATAACCTATATATATAACATATAAGATCGCTGCTTTGGATGGCCAGCGAGCTTACCTTCGCCAAGTCCGTGCACGTATATTACCTATCGCTGGAAACGGAGCACGATTGTATGCGGTGCCCGATCCTTTCGAAAAATCGGCCATGGCGAGACGGAGGACCTTCGAGCAAGGATCGTGGCTGGGGGCTGCATGCATAAATCCATGGCTGGTCCGAGGAAAGGAGTCGTCTTCCCGCATACTAAGCCGGAAGAGAGGGGGCTTCCTCCTTGCAATGGCATTGAATTTTAAATTGCTACCGAAAAGACGAATTTGGCCAGCCGTGACCGCTACCACTTTGCCGAATCGGAAATTTTCGTCAAGCCCACCCTTATCGCCGACAACATCGCTGCCAATGGCCAAGCATGCAATGCCGCAGCCACCGAGGAGCGTCGCAAATATATGGATCGAAAGACCGAGCAGCGGAAAAAGAATTGGGCCATGCAGCTTTACTTGCGACTTGCAGAAGAGGAGACGGCCGCCCGCAAGAAAACCATGTACGAAGGGCTTTACCAGACGCGATCGAAGCGATTCGAAAAAGACGACGTCGGCAAATCTTTCGTGGTCTCCGCCATCGGTACTTGGCGATATGGCGCCTACTATACGCTGCTTACCGATAAGGGCACTTTTACTGCCGACTTCCGATCGGCCGACCGTATCCCCAATATTTTGGAGCTCCTAACGCAGGAGACGCACAATGGTCGCACCATCCAAAGCCACGGCGGCGTGGAAATTTATACGATCGTTGTCGATGCATGGGTGCTAAGTGCAAAGCGAAATTATTACGCAAAGACGAAGCTGCTGGCCAGCGCTACGCTGCGAGGATTGGACTCTGGCGATATTCTTGCCATGCCCGAGCCAGCCGCTTCCCCCGAGCCCGTTCCCGAATCCGAAGCCCCTCGCCAAATCCCATGGTTCGGCAAAAATAAGCTACTTATCCGATTGGAATCCCTTACGGTAGGCACAGCAATCGAAGTCTTAGGTATGTGCTCCCAAAAAATTAATGGGCGCGAAGTGGATATTTATCTCGGCGCCGACGGCAGGCATTATCGTGGCTCTTACTTTTCGACTCGCGATGTGGCGCAAGCAGCCCCCAAGGAAAGATCTACCCTCGTAATGGGAGGGCTTCGGGTTACCCCCACCAAAAAGAAGGAGATGGCCGTTGCGATCGTAAGCTCCGAAGATTGCTAATCCTTCGATCGCCCTTCCGAACGCCCCTCCAAACGCCAAACGCTTCCCCGAACGCCCTCCAAACGCACCTCCTTACGCCAAACGCTTCGCCGAACGCCCCTCCAAACGTCAAACGTTTCCCCGAACGCTCCTCCAAACGCCCCTCCTTACGCCAAACGCTTCGCCGAACGTCCCTCTAAACGCCAAACACTTCCCCGAACGCCCCTCCGAACGCCCCCTCCATCGCCCCATAGCGTTTGGCCCATCGCCCCATAGCGTTTTATCCATGGTTTTCCATCACTCCATAGCGTTCGATCCATCGCCCATATAATTTTTTGGATCCACCGAAAGATCCGAAAATTTTTTTCTCTCTCCTTGCCAGCTAGGATTGCAAGCATACTTTTCCCACGCAGTGCGTCTCGACGAATTTTCTTATCTCCTTCCTCCTTGCCGCGTGCAGTTGCGGAAAATCATCCAAATAGTACCATAGGTCGTACCTGCAATCTTTTGGCATGGGCACCAATCTTCCCCTTATCCCCTCTGGCTTTCCCGCATATAGTGGGCGGCCGTGCAACACGCATGCGATATGCTCGTCTGGGCTTACGTCGTAAAATTTGGGATCGAGGGTATATATTTTTGACTCCAGCAAATCCCCCAAACGCTCCACGAGGGCAGCATCGCTAAGATTTTGTCTTCCCATATTTCTTCTACCATTGCTTTTTGGACGGCCTTAATTTGGGTTCGATCCCCCTTCTTCCTGCGAGTCTGGCAGAGATGCTAAATTTATACTTGGTGGCCGATTTTTCGTCTCGGATTTTGGCGAAAATCGGGCTGGAAAAGATTTTCCGATGCGTCTGATTTTGCAGCAAAAAATCTGGTAGTGGAAATGGCGAAAATTTTCCCTTTTGAGCCTCTCGAACCTATCGATTGCCCGGAATGAGACCGGGAATTCGATGCCGTCGAATCTTAGCTCATCCGCCCACTTTTTGTAATGCTTGACTCTGCTAGCACTCTTCTGGTCCACCTCCTCATGATGGAGGGCCGAAAGGATCGCCCATTTGAAGCACTGCTGATCCTCATTTTGCACGTTGATTATTGCCTTCTTGGCCGCGAGCTTCTTGGGAAGTGGGATATATGAACTTGAGGGGCTCTTACTCATTCAGCTGAATTTCCAGCTTCTCGACGCGCCCAAAGGTCCATCCGCTCCCCCCAGCCTGGAAAGTCGCCATGCTCTCAAAGACCTTATCCTCCATCCGCGCTATCACTTCGTCCAAATCTGCCGACTCGGTGATTACCATCAAGGCCGATCGGAATTTTGGGTTGGCGTAGATATTCTCGCGGGTCGCCGGACTGATCTTCACTATCTCCACGTGGAGGATTATCTCCGCTTTCAACCCCTTCTTTTCCGCCAACCCCTCCGAAATCGTGCTTCGGATTTTCCCCCAGCTTAGCCTGATGAAAGTTTCCACGTCCTGCTGCGTCTTGGGCTTGATGATTACCGTGCCGAATACCCCACCCACGGCCTCCCGCTTATCCGCAACCTCGATATGGTCGGCGGCTTCTTCAATGCTCTGCTTCACCTTCTCGACCAGCTGATCTTTCTTCAGCCGGGAGATATTGGTGATCCCCCTCCACCTCGCGATCGCCTTGAGCTGCTTCCTGGAGAATACTTCCCGGTGCTTGAATTTTCGGTCGGTCGCCGACTCAATGAGCCGCACCAAATCCATCTTATTTTTTATGCTATACCCCTTCACCCCTTCGTCCTTGGCGATTTTCCTCAGTTCTCCCATGGTCTCGGCCACCCTAAATTTCCCTCCGATCGGCTGATCGGTATCGTCTCGCCGCTGGGTATGCCTTCAGCAAAGCCCATCTTTCCCGGGTTTGCCCTTGCATAGCTGACCCTTTTTCCTTTTCAGTGGGGTATTGCAGAATTTCTGCATTTCGGGGGATAAAGTTGGTCTGCTATCTCCGCAGACGGTATCTTCGAAGCGATCCATGATAATCTTGGATGGCATGATTTTATTTATACTATTCAAATTTGGAAAAAAATTTTTAGATGGCCTGGTGACTTTTTCTCAGCCCTTGCCTCCCTGCACTTTTCAGCATTCCCGCCTCGCTCAATACTCATTTGCATCCCAGGGCCCCGAAATTGGGGTATCATGCAGAATTCCTGCTTGAAAATGGTCTTGCGGCAGAATTTTCATTTCATAACTACTGGTGTTAACTTTTTTTTTAGATTCGGGTTTTAATTGTTGTATTTGATAGTTGTCTGGTTACCTCTACATTATAGTATTCATTGACCACTACAGTAAAACTTTTGTAGCACTTTTTTAAGGATGTATTCTCCTGAGCTGTCAAAATTTTCCTGCACCAAATTTTTCCCGAAACCTGTATTCTTAAAATTTGAGGACCCTTAAAAGATCATTTTTGAAGGGAAAACCATATATCCATATGCAATTTTTTGTGCTATCATCATTTGAAAACCCCTATTTTTGGTGGTTTTGTGCAAACTTCATCAATTTTGGCCTAAATTTTAGCCAATTTTGGTAAAAAATATCAATTTCTAGCATCAAGTTTTCTGTCAAAGATTCCAAATTGTTAGAGCTCATAAATATGAAGATATATCACCAATAAAAATCATAGTCCCGTAATGATATAGAAAATATTGCTTTTTTTCAAATTCAAGAAATCGTAAATTTAAAAAAAAAAAAAAACAAAATCGGCGCAAATAAAAAATAAAATCGGCGCAAATGAAAAAATGAAATCGGCGCAAATGAAAAATTTGAAATTTATAAAATCGGCGCAAATGAAAAATTTGAAATTTATAAAATCGGTGCAAATGTCATACGCCCAAATGGTTGGACAATTATACCCTTAAGAACTTAAAAAAAAGAAATCATATGAATAAGATGCATGCTTTTCTTGAAAAAAAAAAGATTTTTATTACCCCTACCCCAAAATAGACTAAATGCTGACTGAGATCATTGGTCAAATTTCGTCAAAAAATAAAATTTGTCATTTCTCGAAAACCACTGGTCGCAGGTACATAACTTTTTAAACCATTTGGAAGGGTCGTTATCTAATATACATCAATAAAAAAAATTCACTCATTTGGAAAGTTTCAAGAGTTATTTGCTAAACGAGATTTAATCGAGACTGAAACCTCCGGAGAATACATCCTTAAGGATGTTTATGTATTTCTGTCAGATTTTCGGACTTCTCTGCTTTTATCAATTTAAAAGCTAAATAAGTTTTTGCCCGGTGACCCGCTCATTTTTTCCCTAAAATTCATTTTATACATCTTTTGGTGCATTCTGACAAAATTTTATTTAATTGATGTTATTTTGTCACATTCATTATTGTATAAACATTACTCATTTTAAACCTATGAAAAATGTCAAGGAGTTCAGTTTCCGCCATATTTTGAAACACTCGTATCAAAAATTACATCGGTAACCTATTAATTGTTTTGGCTTAAATAGTTTTCAATTTTCTAACAGAAAATCACATTTAATTGAAATCCTGGTTATTTTAAAATTCACCAGCGAACATCATCAATTAAGATATCCTCTCTTTTCTATACTGTGCATAACTTGCTTTTCACTTATTCACCGTGTATCATCCGTACGCAGGATATAGGTATCAAGACTGGTTTTCTTTAAATTTCAATGCCAGTTACCATTAGTGTACGTGGATTCAGTTTATAGCTACTAAGTAGCTATACACTGATCTACACTGGTACCTCCGTACACTAATGGTAGATTTCATTGAAATGTAAACGAAAACCAGTTCTGGTAGCTATAATCTGTGTACGGAGGATACACGGTGTTATTGATAAATTAGATAATTTAACAATTATATTATTTAATTCTTGGCAAGGTATGTAGTTACTGAGCGGTTTCTGCATTTTGTAATCTCTATACGTAGTTCTTTCGAAACAAAATTGATATTTTCATCTTAACCTTTCAGCAGTTTTTCTACAAGTCGAATATTATAAAAAATAATGAAAAAATGATCCATATTGTCCATATTGTCCTAAATTAAAATAATTAAAAACAGTCTTACCATTTGTTGTCTGTTTATCTGACGTAAATAACAATAAGGCAACCAGTATATAAGTAAATGTATAAGAAAGAAGCGACATTTTCTTCCAAAGAAAGTTGTAATTTTCAATACGGAAGTTATTAGATATACGAAAGCGGTATCGGGTAAAAATATATCTATTGCATTTGTAGATAGCCTTCTCATTATCTTCACGCTGTATGGTTTTGTACAAAGGAAAAAATGGTTTACAAATTTGATTTAAACATGCCATGGATTTAATTTTAAAATAGACTGTCGTTGAATAATCTTTTTTTATGTGAATGCTTCAACTTTCATGTGGATTTTCCGTACTTCCTTAATCTTTTTCCGTTTTTATTGCTTGGTGTATGACAATCAAACAAAGTACAGTCGCCTCGGGTTTTACCTCTGACACCTGTCCACACAGTCACCAATGGATTTCAATGGATTTCAAGCATCAATTTAACCATCTGTTACAATGTATCAACTCGGGCAATGCAAATACAATGTTAGACTTATCTCTGCACTCTCTTCCGCTATTTGCAAACGAGGGCGAATTTCATATAAAAAAAAACTATCTAGCACTAAAAGTGAAAAAACTACGGTTTTGCTAAACTTGTTACTGGAGTTTGGAGAGGGTCGTAACAATTCCATCGCCTCGGCAATTTTAAGTTATGTATGAAACCATATATTTTATTTGATAAATCCTGATATTTTATTACAAAATCTTGTAAGTTTACTTTCACATTGGTTAGAATAACAAAATACCGAAATTACTGTGAATTTAGTTTCTGTATATGCCTATTTCAACAACTTATGTCTCTTCAGTGCAGATCACATTAAAACATTTGGGAAATCATAAACCAAAAATTTGTCAAATCTGAATGAGAACAAATAACCAAACAGATCTAAATGGAAAGCCAAAATTTGCTATGGACAGGGCTATGCACTTTGTTTTAACTAAAATTCCTAAAATGAAGATATTGTGAATTTCCAAATACAATCGGTTTTCGGATCAGCACAGAAGTAATGACTACTTGGTGGTGAATACCCTTTGGTACTTACAGTCTACCAACAGAGGCAACGCTCTAGTGGTATAAATAACAAAATACCGAAGTTACTATGAATTAAGTTTTCTTCTATGACAATTTCGACAACTTATGTCTTAAATATCGTTAGTGTAGTTTGAAATTATTAAAAGGAGATGACATGTTTGTAATTTGAGATATTCTGCTATCTATTGAAATATGTACTTATTTTCTTAATGCTCAATATCAATATCGTTTGGTTAGATTTTAAGACCTTCTTTTTTATGCTTAACTGAAAAGCAATTGACAATGAAATATTCAGTGCTCTATAAACATATCATGTTGCACTTACTAGTAAATCGGCAAACGCATACCGAAACAAAAAATGGCGAAAGGGTTTTTTTTTAACGTAACACTCAACACAAATTGAGACATGAAGACAAAGACCAAATAAATGAACAAGACCGCAATCAACAAATGGCACTTGCAGTTGTGTCTAACAACGGAGATATACATATAAATGTTATTACAACCTGACCATTGATGGGAGCTTATTTTTGTCAATAAGGGATGTTTAAACAATAGAAATAGAATAAATAATCAAAGAAATATTCAATAAGCTGGTACTCTTTTGCATTTTTCTTACACACTCGTGGACCAAGAAACACCAGGGTAACTACAAAATAGATTACAACAACACCTTCATTGCCGATGACTCTAGAACTAAAAATACTGATGATGTAATGGCGAGACAAGTAAAAACAAAGATGTTGGTTTTTCGCTTGTTCAAAATTTACTACTAATATCGGACTCAATTCATGTATAATAAAGCAACCTTGAGGTGTACATACCACTGTCCAACTCGTTCCTCTCTCCCAGTAAACTGACTTCAAATGGTATTGCTTTCATAGGCACACCTGTTCATATGAACACAATCCTCTATGTATCATTCAAAAGATACTTATAACTAAAAATTCAATTTAAGCTTCAAAATCACTGATGTCCTTTCTGAAATTCCTTTTATCATACATAAGAGTACAACTTCAACCTATTTCGGAGACTTGTTATTAAAAAATAAAGAATCTTCATAGGATGTTCCATGACCCTCTACTGTAGGTCTGGGAATTTTCAAAATAGCACCTGCTGCCTTGCAAATCGGAAAAGGGTTGGAAAATTCATACTACCGTCATACGTTGATTAATTTTTACAGAAAGGATTTTAGCATGCACGGACTCACCTTTAGACTTGACGTTTGATATGAGACTTTTTGTGTTTACACTAAAACTTGCTTTATACGTGTACTGGTTATCAATATCTTCTTTTCTGTATTCTCGTTGGGTGAAATTATCATAAACAGTTCTAGCAGACAACTAGATATACAGATATCAAACTGTGATGGGTGTTAGCCTTGTATGTGTAAATATGTAATTAAAAACAAATTTGCAATTCGCATCAACTAAATGTTATCGTATATCTCAATTAAAACTTTTTTTCTAAAGGAAAGATTAAATTTTGATTGTTTTTCACTTTATAACGTCTGGCAACATAAAACATCATTCAAATCATGAGTGGCAACAGCCGCCATTGACATGCAAACCACTGGCATGCACTTTTGATTTTTTGGGGGGTTTTTTTGTTTTTGTTTTTTTGGGGGGTCTTTTTTGGGGAGGGGGTTACTTTTTTTTTTGAAAATTCAGCAACAGTTTACACCTAGATTATAGACAAAATGAGAATTTTTGTGTGGCTGTCATACTTTTAGAGCAACGAAATGAAATTATGAAATAATATTAAAATTAAAAACATAAATCAACGCGAAAAGAATCCCAAAATTCAGATTAAGAGTTATAATTGTTGGGATTTTAAGGAGAGATTTTGCCGGAGTTTTTCTTAAAAAAAATGCCAAGAAATCCGGTTTGGAAGTTGGTAAATCAAACTTGTGTTTCACTCTGCAAACACAGTTATAAATTGTTTGAAGTCTTGAAAATCTGAAACTTCAATGACTTACTATGAGGCATGGGTGTTTGTTGTTGGCCTTATTGTAACTTGGATATGAAGAACACCAATGAAAGCATTGCTTAATTTTGTTATATATTTTGTAGGGAATTTGTTCCCTGTACTCCGTATCTTTGCATTTACAATTGAGCTTTCCGAGAACCCATAAATGGGGTTAATAACGAAATTACCGAACAGAATTGTCAAAATCGAAGGGAAAAAAGACAAAGCAAAACTACCGAAAAATAGTCAACCGCAATGGTCCTGACTTAGTACAGGTAATTAAACAAGAGGCTCTCAAGAGCCTGTATCGCTCACCTGGAGCATGGCTAACATAGAGAGATGATTGGTACTTCCAATAAGGTCCAGAGTTTAAGCTATGTTCACTGCTAGAAGCAACCTTGGATTGTTATTCAAAATTTAGCAGAATGATTTTTTTTTTCTAAAATTTCAGTTTTCTTGTTATGTTCACTGCTAGAAGCAACCTTGGATTGGTACTTAGAATATAGCAGAATTTTTTTTCTAAAATTTCAGTTTTCTTGTTTGGTGTCAATGGCAGCCTAAAGCACCATCATCCAACAAACCCATAACAGACCCCCATGCAAAAAATTTTGGGCATGGGTTCCCCTTATCATCTATATACCGGTAATACATTTTGCTGAAATAAAATACATTTTGAGCCCCCTTTTAAAAAGAAATTGGGCAGAGGTTGCCCTCATAATCTAGTTTACATATTGCTGAAACTGTTAATAAAATATGTAGCAGTATACTTTTTTCTGAAATTTCAGTTTTCTTGTCTGATTTCCATGGCAACTAAGAGCTCCTCCATCCATTACAACCTAAATCAGACCACAATTCAAAAAAATTGGGCAGGGGTTCCCCTTATATTCAAAGTAATACATATTGCTAAAATCAAAGCATTCAGAAACCCCTTAAAAAGAAAAGTGGTAAAGATTGTCCTGATAAGTTGCTGTAATTATTACATGTTTGAAAAGAAAATTAAGTTTATAACGTCCTTTAGTTTAATTATCTCCATTTTGAAAATTTTCACTCTTTAAATTATAGACATTACCTAAAAAATGTGTTGATGTACATAATGAGAACTATTTCATATATATATAATACAAGTTCTAGTAATAAAAAAATATTTCTGTATGAACAATAAAACTTTTGTAATTATTTTTCTTATTATATCATTTTAGGCTTTAATGTGTATCACATTTAACTATAGACCTACTGGCCGCCACCTTGTATTGTAAGGACATAAGGACCTTATTGGACAGGGCCATCTCGGATGAGGTATGGACCTGTTTGATGCCTTTTTTGAAAGGGATCATCTAAGGACCATTGTTACCAAGTTTGGTTCCAACTGGACTGGTATTTTCTGAGAAGATATTTAAATGTGTTTTCCCATAGGGTCCAATGTTAAAAACTATGTTTCCCACTAGCGGCCATCTTGGATGAGGTACGGAGCTATCTGATACCTTTTTTGGAAGGGACCATCAAAGGACCATTGTGACTAAGTTTTGTTTTTATTGGACTAGCAGTTTCTGAGAACAAGATCTTTGAATGTTTTTTTCCTTATGGTCCAATGTTAAAACTATGTTCCCGCTTGCGGCCATCTTCGATGATGTATGGACCTGCCAGATATCTTTTTAGGAAGGGACCATGTATTAGGGCCACTGTGACTAAGTTTGGTTATATTTGGACTGGTAGTTTCTGAGAAGATCTTTGAATGTCTTTTCAATAGGGTCCAATGTTAAAACTATGTTCCACTGGCGGCCATCTTGGATGAGGTACAGACCTGCCAGATACCTTTTTTGGATGGCACTATCTAAAGACCATTGTGGCTAAGTTTAGTTTTAATTGGACTAGTAGTTTCTGAGAAGAAGATCTTTGAATGTCTTTTCCATAGGTCCAATGTTAAAACTATGTTCCCCGCTGGCGGCCATCTTGGATGAGGTACGGACCTGCAGAATTTGGAAGGGACCATCTAAGGACTATTGTGACTAAGTTTGGTTATAATTGGACTAGGAGTTTCTGAGAAGAAGATCTTTGAATGTCCTGTCCATAGGTCCAATGTTAAAACTATGTTCCCCGCTGGCGGCCATCTTGGATGAGGTACGAACCTGCAGAATTTGGAAGGGACCATCTAAGGACTATCGTGACTAAGTTTGGTTATAATTGGACTAGGAGTTTCTGAGAAGAAGATCTTTGAATGTCTTTCCCATAGGGTCCAATGTTAAAAACTATGTTCCCTGCTGGCGGCCATCTTGGATTAGGTACGGACCTGCCGGATACCTTTTTTGGAAAGGACTATCTTAGGACCATCGTGAGTAAGTTTGGTTGTAATTGGACTGGTAGTTTCTGAGAAGATCGTTGAATGTCTTTCCTATAGGGTCCAATGTTACAACTATGTTCCCACTGGTGGCCATCTTGGATTAGGTACGGACCTACCGGATACCTTTTTTAGAAGGAACCATCTAAGGAACATTGTGAGTAAGTTTGGTTAGAATTGGACAAGTAGTTTCTGAAAAGAAGATCTTTGAATGTCTTTCCCATAGGGTCCAATGTTTAAACTATGTTCCCCGCTGGCGGCCATCTTGGATGAGGTACGGACCTGCCGGATACCTTTTTTGGCAGGGACTATCTAAGGACCATTGTGAGTAAGTTTGGTTATAATTGGACTGGTAGTAAAATCTGAGATCTTTGAATGTCTTTCCTATAGGGTCCAATGTTAAAACTATGTTCCCCATTGGCGGCCATCTTGGATTAGGTACGGACCTACCGGATACCTTTTTTAGAAGGAACCATCTAAGGACAATTGTGAGTAAGTTTGGTTATAATTGGACTGGTAGTTTCTGAGAAGAAGATCTTTGAAAGTCTTTTCCATAGGGTCCAATGTTAAAACTAAGAGCCTGTATCGCTCACCTGAATCATGGCTGACATAAATAATAGGCATTTCCAATAGGAAACACAAAATTTAACTGAATACTTTTTTTCCTAAAATTACAGTGTTCTTGTTTGGTTTCCATGGCAACCGAAAGGTCCACCATTCATTACAACCCATAACAGAACACCATTCAAAAAAAATTTGGGCAGGGGTTCCCCTTATAATCAAGGTAATACATGTTGCTGAAATTAAAACATTCAGACCACAATTCAAATAAAAATTCAAAAATTTGGGCAGAGGTTCTAATTGGACTAGTAGTTTCTGAGAAGAAGATCTTTGAATGTATATTCCATAGGGTCCAATGCTAAAACTATGTTCCCGCTGGTTGCCATCTTGGATGAGGGATGGACCTGTCAGATACCCTTTTTGGAAGGTACCATCTAAGGGCCATTGTGACTAAGTTTGGTTATAATTGGACTGGTAGTTTCTGAGAAGAAGATCTTTGAATGTCTTTTCCATAGGGTCCAATGTTAAAACTATGTTCCCCGCTGGCGGCCATCTTGGATGAGGTACGGACCTGCCGGATACATTTTTTGGAAGGGACCATCTAAGGAACATTGTGACTAAGTTTGGTTATAATTGGATTGGTAGTTTCTGACAAGAAGATCTTTGAATGTCCTTCCCATTGGGTCCAATATTAAAACTATGTTCCCCACTGGCGGCCATCTTGGATTAGGTACGGACCTGCCGGATACCTTTTTTGGAAGGGACCATGTAAGGACCATTGTGACCAAGTTTGGTTATAATTGGACTGGTAGTTTCTGAGAAGAAGATCTTTGAAGGTCTTTCCCATAGGGTCCAATGTTAAAACTATGTTCCCCGCTTGCGGCCATCTTGGATGAGGTACGGACCTGTCGGATACCTTTTTTGGAAGGGATCATCTAAGGACCATTATGACTAAGTTTGGTTATAATTGGACTGGTAGTGTCCGAGAAGAAGATCTTTGAATGTCTTTTCCACAGGGTCCAATGTTAAAATTATGTTCCCCGCTGGCGGCCATCTTGGATGAGGTACGGACCTGCCGGATACCTTTTTTGGAAGAGACCATCTAAGGACCATTGTGAATAGTTTGGTTATAATTGGACTGGTAGTTTCTGAGAAGATCTTAGAATGTCTTTTCCGTAGGGTCCAATGTTAAAACTATGTTACCCGCTGGCGGCCATCTTGGATTAGGTACGGACCTATCGGATACATTTTTTGGATGGGACCATCTAAGAACCATTGTGACTAAGTTTGGTTATAATTGGACTTGTAGTTTCTGAGAAGAAGATCTTTGAATGTCTTTTCCATAGGGTCCAATGTTAAAACTATGTTCCCCGATGGCGGCCATCTTGGATTAGGTACGGACATGCCAGATACAATTTTGAAAGAGGACTACCCAAGGACTATTGTGACAAAGTTTTGTTCCAATTTGCCCAGTGGTTTCAGAGGAGAAGTTCTTTGAATGAAAAGTTTACGCCGGACGGACGGACGACGGACGCCAAGTGATGGCAAAAGCTCACCCTGTTTCAAGAAGGAGTGTAGCCTATTGGTGTAAATGCACAACATGGACTAGCAATGAAGGAATTTGGAGTTAATTCCAAATGAAACAAAGTATCTACAAATACATTGTAAACTAAGCAGTGGATGAACGCTTTTATTATTGTTCCTCATCTTGAAGTCACCATGAGGCCTTCAGCAGCGTGCTTCACTCATACCTCATAGTAAGTGCAAGACGGCCTCAAGCACCGGTTTGACCGGAATTCATTGCTAAATGTTAAGCAATGCTACATCCATGTTTTTGACTCATGAATGCAGTATCGTCAACAAACATAAAATTAACTGGCAAAGTATTCTTACAACTGCTGTCATCCGTTGTCCGGAAAAAAAACGAATAGAAGACGAACAGAACATTTAAACAACCACATGGCATTCATCGAGTCAATAGTTACAAAACTTAGCATAACTCATGTGGGCACAATAATTTGATGGTCAGAATACAAATTTTCAATAACAAAAAATAAAATACCAAAATTGGAAAGCATGATAGCATCCATAGGAGAAATTCTCTCAAGAACAAGTACACCATAATTGAAATGTATATAGAGCATACATCTCTCTTTCCATAAATTTCATCAACAACCAAACAGCATTGAAGAAAAAAATTCTAAACGATAACTTACAGATTAGAAACAATGCAACGAATAATAATGTCCTACCTGTAATACTTATTATTCATTTTGTCCATATGACTTTCCAATTTATCTTCATTAATTTGAAGGGTGTTGTACGGACTACAATGCATTGCGATGAGAAACTTCGGTCAGTAATCTGCCTGTACCCAGATAGTTTTAAATACTTAAAGTAAAGATAATTTTAATTAGCAAATAAATAGTCCCTTTAAAAATTACCTCCACTTTGACCATATGCATCGAACTTGTTACAGGGAGATAACCGACCGTTGTTTCTTATTCAGCTAAAACGATTGAGTTTTGCTAATTTTTCTGTCCCTGAAAGTTGTCAATCGCACTCAAAACTTTTTGGAAAACATCAGTAGGTCACCTGAACTCGTTTTTCCAGCAGAAGCTTCCGAAAATAGCAATAATTTGACTTTTTTAGATTTAGTCCATACAGCCTACAGGGAGCAAAATTTTGAGATATGCTGTATAAATTACACAATAGATTTTAATTTAATGTAGGACGAAGTGTGTTCAAGAATACGAAGTAAAAAACAGGGCTGCATGTATCTCTCATATTTTTAAAACAATCATGAAAATATTATTTTTCCTTACTTTTTCCCATATACTTATTTCTCCTTTATGAAGTAAGAGATTTTCAAATAATAATATATTTCTAAACACTTATAGTATTAACTGATATTTATTTCATTTGACAAAATCAATTTGAAAACATTAAAAAAAGAATTCCAATTTTAATCAGCTGCAAATTACGTATTCCTGAACATCGTGTTAAATCAGTAACATTTAATTTATAAACTGTAAGGTAGAGATATCGAGAAAAGAACGGCAGTAGAATACCGAAGGAACGAAGCACAAGATTATATAAATCAAAGTCCAGGGACATCTTGAACACTGCATATACAACACAAAAAACTAAAGCACAAACAGTGTAAACTCTAAAAAAAACACAGAGTGACATTAGGTGTTCCGGAAGGGTAAGCATGTCCTGCTTGGCAAACAGCACCCAAAAAATTTATTACAATCTAACATTTTTGAAGAAGTAATGGATTAACGAGCCAACATTTAACGACGATGCAAGACTATTGATTGTGCCTCAACTTTGCTAACAACAGGTAGCAGAAAACTATAAGCTACCGACCATATTATTAGAGGCCAGAAATAATTTGACATCTCATAGTCTTCATCACTTCTAATTGCACGTATGAGACAAAAACCAATATGTTGTATGCATTTACATCAAGACTGCTTAGCAGTAAAGTTGCTATCTTGAGAAATTGTTATTTTCTTTTCTTTTTTCGTGAAAATGATCATAAGTGTCCTTATCTTCAGAAAATCTACGCTGATTAGCACTGTCGTAAACGTCGTCTAAGGAATGACTGTATAAATTATTAATATCCTCTGTGTTTGTCTTATATCGTACTTTATTTGCCTTATCATAAACTCCTTCTTTTTGATCTTCATATATATCAAAAGTCTTTTCATCCTGTTGTACATTATTTGTAGGTTGTGTTGTATTATTACCAGTTGGCTTTGTCTTCACGACTTTTGCATATAATATATCAACATTGTTGTGGTTGTCTTTACTGTTTTCAACATTGGCGTTATTTTGATATAAATGATCTTCAGTTACATCAGATTTTGTTGATAAATGAACGACTTCTGTGTCTTCCACATTATAATATTGCACAGGATCGCTGTATGCATTGTTACTTTTTCCCGATATCAAATCTGCATTATGAATTTCTTGAGGGTGTCCTTTATTTCTGTCATTTCCTTTGCATGTCTGGTTTCTCCTTCTGAAGTATAAGATAAAACAAATATCAATTAAGATGCACCTTACATTATGTTTTTGACTTGGTGCTTTCATCAATTGCAATTCATCTGAATGTGCTGTAAAATTGAATACATATAAAACACAAAATTCTGACAAATTTACACATCTTGTAAGGGTCAAATGAACAATACGACATGAATGAAAATCTAGTGAGATTCAGTTTCGCGAAAATGTTTTGTCATCGTTGCAATTCAATATTTATCGCTGCAAACTGGCCATACACATTGAAACATCAATTTTACACGCTTCAAAAAGCATATGCCACTTGATGATATAACAAAGAACAGCAGTTTGATAAAAACTGCTTCTTTTGTAAAGGTTGAAATTTCTAAATCAAAATCTCTAGTGTTTGCTGATTTTTATGCATTTGTCGTTGATAGTTCAGTGTTAACAAAATAAAAAGTAACTTTTTTTTCAATAAAGTACATGTAACCACATTAGTTACCTATAAAGAGAGAATTATCAGATCAACGGCTATCCTTGGGATAGCCATATGAACTGACACATCGATAATACTCCCCGCTTAAGGCTCGGGTATCAACTATGTGTCAGTCCATATCTTTATTCCTTGCAGTCTTTATCTAGTGATAATTCTCCCTATATATGTAACTATTATATAAATAATGTTTATTGATGCTAAACAAAAAAAATCATAAAAAAAACTCCTAGTTAAATTAAAATACCGGTAAATGGTTACTAAAAGATATGCGTGTCAATTTCTGGCAATATTACCAGAAATTGATTTTTTTCTAACGAATTCACACTTAAGTATCGAGACAGTATTAGGAAGTGAAATAAAAAGAGATAACAGGGAATATGTACAATTGCTGAATATTACATGCTATCTGCCGGGCAACTACACAGTAAAAACACAAAAAGACAAAAGATAAATGTTAACAACGATGGGGACTCGGGACATCCAGACTTGGTTCCTGCACTAGTAAAAGCCAGTGGTAGGGTTAACCTGCTTTATGGGTACCTAAACCTCAGTTTTCTCTGTCCTGTATTTTTCCATGATTGTAAATTATAAATGCTACTGGTGATTTGTACATACTGCAGACGATAATTTGCACTTGTTTACTCCGGCGATTCTAATATATATCTATTGTGCATGTACATTTAGGCAATATGAATGCCACGGAATATTAAAGAATTAATTGGTACAAAATGGTCAAAAGAATATAATAATCTTGCATGTTTTGATTTCGTATTATATATTTTTTGTCACCATATCAAAACTTGTCTTACCTCTTCAGCGAATAAAGGACAATTACAATTATCAAAACAAGAAAAACAGCCGCAACAGCACCGACAATAACACCTAAAATAGATTATAAAAGAGAATGAAAGTAAAACTGAAGATTCTTTACACTGCAGAAAAAAATAAAGATATGGAATGTACGTTTTACTTAATAAATAGGCCATATACGAGTTCTGGTATTTAGATTTACCAGTTGTTGTTTGTCCACCCTACATCACAAACATGTCCGCCCCATGTGACCAGTTTAATGACGTTGTAGGCTTTGTGACGTGACGTTTTCTATACTGTGACGTGTTGAAAAGTGGTCAGGTAAATCCTGATACCACAGCTCGGATATGGTCTACTGTTTTTTTCGTAAATAGAATGATATCAGAAATTGTATCTGATAAAAACAAAATTTGACACAAAGAATGTCTTCACATTTTTTATGTCGTCGTTAGTTTGGTGTACATTTATCATGTTTATTACTAAAAAAAATCATATCACAGTTCACATTACATGTCATATTTCTCGGATAGGTCACCAATGCCTCTCGTGTCTTTCGAAATGGATTTCAACATTTAATATTATAGTAAATTTGGTTCCGAGATATTTTACGTCATTTACTGGATAAAAGAATCATGGATTTTCGGTTCGAATATATTTTACGTAATTTACTGGGTAGACAAATCAATGATTTTTGTCTTTGAAAGAGAACTAGTCGTATGGTACGACTATTTGACAATAACATTTATGTAAATCTTTAATATGAACAATATTTCTTAAACTGAATTAGGATATTGCCATGACAAAGCTGAAAACCTCGGTGCATGAATCGGCTTTCACGGGCTGCGTCTTTTGAGCTACATTTGTATGAAGACATCACCTTCCTCCCAAATTAATTCAAGTTAACTAAGAATCAGTTCAAAGTTTAACTTGGTACCTCGGAATAAAGTAGCTTAGCATTAGTTCCAAATTAGCTTGGTTCTACCATGCATTTGTTCCGACTTTGTCTCGTGTGCATTTACTCCATACCCTTTCATAGTTTATCTTAGAATTAGTCCCAAGTAAGCTAAGATCAGTCGCAGACCAATTCTACAAAAGGTCATAAAAATTTCACATCTATATGTGAACTTAGAACATTTCTGAAAACGGCCATACAATAGAGTAGTTCTAAAAGGGGTCATGCAACAAAGCAGTTCTAAAAGTGGTCATACGTTAGCGCTGTTCTATAATTCAAGGGTAATGAACAGTAAGGACAGATAATGATTAACTTTGCTTCGTGACATTTATGCAGCCTTTTATAGTGTTTTTTACAGTGTTTTTAATTTACCTACGACAAAGTATTTTCACTTGAATACGAAATTTAGCATGTATATTCAAGTAATTTTTATGCAAGAGTTATTTCCAAATAACGAGTTTGTAATAGTTTTTCGTAAATTTATTATTTCAAAGTACAAGTCGTAAATTAAATTATCAGTAGAATGTAGATAAGTATCAGATTACTTTATATTGAAAATATCATAAAATTAGATAGTTATTTAGTTTTTGGGCTTGGGAAAATGTCTTTTCTCTGGATAAAAGAAATACCAACACCATGTGGGTGGGGAGGTTTTACCTTGAAAAAATGTTACCTTTACATGTAATGTAACAAAGAGAAATTAACTCAATTATAAGATTTCTATTTATGAAAAAAAAAAATAAAGTCCCTCTTTATTATGCATAAAGCAATATTTATTCTTATAATGGTGTTATTTTTGAATAAATTCATTTAGTACCTTCTTTTTCAGTGACTATATAAACTCTATATATAGTTCCTATTTTCATCAACAGATCAAGGTAAAACCTCCCCAGGCCATTACAGATTGATATACAATAGAATTGTTAGAAAATTCAAAAGGACCATCATTGTTTAGATTAGTTAACAATAGCAAGTCTCCAAAAATGTTTTACAATATATGTTGGTCTGTTGGTATTGCTCTTGAACAACTTTATAACATCTATAGGTAAATGGAATTGCTAAATTGGTTATACATAGGAACAAGTAAACCGTTAAGGTCATAGACAAGGGACAATAAATTTATTATTTTTTTACTCTTTGGACCACCATTACCTGTTTTAGAATAAGTCCTGACCATGACTTCTTTAAGAACAGCTCCTTACCTTGACTGTCGTTTTAGAACAGTTTATGACCGTTTTAGGACTGGTCTTGACCAGGACTGCTTAGGGACACTACTATACAATGACTGCTTAGAGAACAGTTCTTGACAGTGACTTCTTTTAGAACGCTGTTCTAGAGCAGTCATAGAACTATTCCAAAATTACTCTAAGTTAACATAGGGCAATCATAAGAACGATCCTGAGGTCACTTTGTGAGAGGTTATGACTGCTACTAACGGTAATTTGACGCGTCCGTAGGTGGAAAGAGGGAAAACCTTGTCCATGTTCAATTGCAAGGTCAAAATATAGAAAGACTGAAAATACGCCTAGTCGAGAAACATCACGCTCTATGCATTGTTAATATTAATTTTTAACAATTTTACGAATTCTTCAGTTTGGTCTTCCAAATGTTTAGATTTTATCTGCACTGAAGAGACATAAGTTGTCGAAATGCGCATATGCAGAAAGTAAATTAACAGTAACTTCGGTATTTAGTTATTTGCTTCATGCACAGGTTCTTAAAGACGCACATAAAGAACAATTTCATGTCTTTACCAATTTAATCAGTTTTTTTCAAATGGTAATATCAAGAACAGTTGCACTAACTGTTCCTCGCACCCTTATTCTTTTATCATATTCATTGTTTTTTTTTAATTGATCAACTTTTTTTCTCCCAACAGGGCTGTAATACTACTCAATGGACGTTATGGTTAATCAATCGATCACTTTCTACGCAGCGAATATAAATTGCAACGCCAATTGCAAAATATGGTCTACAGCTGTATACAAAGCTTATCCTCATATTTCTGCGCAATTCAGGAACATTCAATATAGCGGTCTAAGTGCTTTTTATGAAATATTTTACTAGTTGCAAACTGGCTTTCGCAATGAATGTAGTTTGCCTCATTTTCTGGTCAAATCCACATCATATTCTCATTGTTTACAATGACACTGTTTACAATTGTGGACTGTTAGTCTTCTAGCGTATTCACCAGCCCAGTAGTCAGTACTTCGGTGCTGACCTGAAAGCCGATTCTATTTGGAACCTATCAAAATTTTTGTAAATTTTGTTGAAAACTAAGGAGTATCTCCCTCATGCAAAGCTCTGTCCTTAGATAATTTTGGCTTTACATTTAGATCATATTGGTTATTTGTTCTCTATCAGTTTTTAACATCTTTGAGTTTATGGTATTCCAAACATTTAGATTTTATCTGCACTGAAGAGACATAAGTTGTCGAAATGCGCATATGAAGATCTAAATTCACAGTACATGTAACTCATTTGCTACCACTAGGTCTATGCCACTGCTGGTGGACTGTTAGTCCCCGAGGGTATGCATCAGCCCAGTAGTCAGTACTTCGGTGCTGACCCGAAAGCCGATTGTATTTGGAACCTTACAATATCTAAATTTTTATAAATTTTGTTGAAAACTAAAGAGTATCTCCCTCATGCAAAGCTCTGTCCTTAGCTAATTTTGGCTTTACATTTAGATCATATTGGTTATTTGTTCTCTATCAGTTTTTAACATCTTTGAGTTTATGGTATTCCAAACATTTAGATTTTATCTGCACTGAAGAGACATAAGTTGTCGAAATGCGCATATGAATAATTTAAATTCACAGTAACTCCGGTATTTAGTCATTTACAATGTTAACTGCTACATGTCTAAATATATAAGATTGGTCATGAGCTCAAAAGAAGGTGACACTACAAAAAACGTTGATTTGTTTATGTGATAATATTGCAATGCAATGTGTCTGAATTACAAACAATCTTTGTTATTTTGTAATAAGAGTACATGTATAGTTATGATTAACTTATACATACGATTACATATTTGTACTCCTTAGTCCATACTTCCTGCCTGTCACTTATAGTGTTTTCCGTTTTTACAAGTCAAAATGTTATTTTAATCAAAAGTGGTCCCGAGAATATGATGAGAGACCCACTGTATCTGATTTACATAGGAGTTATTAATAATCACTTCGTGTCATCTTTAGCAATAAAATGTTTCAATTTATGAAATTATCCAGATGTAGTCAAGGATGCTATGCGATCAACTATTTAGAAACTTATCTTAATGGTTAAAATTTAATTGTCACTTGTCAGTAGAACTGTATGCACAAAATGGTCCTACGTTTATCTTGTTTTTTGTACAGTTTTATTGCCAAAACCTTCAAATTTCACTGATAGAAGATAACTATCCTATGAAATTATGATTAACTTATACATACGATTACATATTTGTACTCCTTAGCCTGTCACTTATAGTGTTTTCCGTAATGTTATTTAAATCAAAGGTGCATATAAACTTACTTATTAGTCCGACATCAGTACCTTCCATCCTTGAGGTATCAGGTTTGGTGAGTTCTACTAAAACAAAATGCATTATATCCAACCAAGTACAATTATTGTGGTTTTGCTTCTTCCTTGTGGTAATTATATCACATGTATTTATTGTATTATTGTCCTTCCAGTTTGTTGACAGGTACAAATGACGGTATTGTGCGCGTTGTTTCAATTAAATTATGCATTTCGCACATTGTTTCAAGGTTTCAAACTAATTATGCATTTCGCATGTTGTTTCAAGTTAACTATGCATTTCGGCTAAGTCAATAAAATCTTGCAAAGTCTTATCAACATAACTTTAACTTCTCGGTGATATGTGGTTGTATCCACTATGCAACAAAACTACCAATTAAAATATTCATATTCATAAGTGCTTCAATTCGTATGGAAATATGAAATTCTGTATAAATCTTACATGTAAAAACTAATACCAGGATTTAACAGATTCCTGCAATGTTTCTATTTCATAAATAAGAATAGACATTTTAGTAAATCCCAAGTATATCAAAATAACAAACACCGACTATGACAAAACCGGACATTTTATTTGTAGTCTGACTGATGCCACGTGTGGAGCAGATAATGCTTACCCTTTCGGAGCATCGCATGATACATCCAGTTTTTGAAGAGGTTCAGACTGCTATTGATTTAGCCTTATTACGTTCTTGTTTATTTTGTTAACCGTATTTCCTTTGTCTTGTTTTTATCGGTAATTTATGCTTCTTGCCTTTGATGTGTACTGACTGATAAAATCATTATCAACGTACTGGACCATATCAAAAATTTATTGGGTCAGTACGTCAGATGACATGCGCGAACCGAAGCGACGCGCATTAATCTGAATTTAAAGTCAACTCATGAATGAAAATTATTTGCGACAACAAACAGTAAACAATTTTAAAATTGTTCGTAATTCAAACAGAAATACACGTTTCCCAATAACTTTTGATTGTATTTGATGAAAAATTCATACCTTGACACTGCAATAAAAACATCAGGCTGTGATGGTTTGCTTTCTTCCAATGAACTGTCGCCGAATTTAAATGAAGACAAAGAGACGCCTACCCCGTTACTACAAACCCCTACAATCCTTAATTATGCAGGGTGTTTTCAGTGACAAGAAAGGCGCCATGCTCAAATGACGGTCTGTCTTTGACAAATTAATCTTCTCGGATGATGTCCATTTGAAGCAATAATTACAATAATGTTGCGGCATTGATTGTATGTTGTTTTATACCAGTTGAATGAGGCTATTTACATCATTTGTAACCCTATTTCCAACGAAATTAAAATGACAAGACGTGTCTTGTTCAAACCAAACGTACAGAAGGATGTGACGTCACACTACCCTGACGTCAACAGGAGTTGTGCACAATACAGTTTACGTATGGATTATTCGCCAAAGAAAGAGTTCCCCTTATTTTTTCAAAATTAACAACGAAACTGCAACATTTGGAAATTCCCGATAAACAGAATATAGGACTTTTTGTTTTTTATACGGACTTTATCACGGTAGCATATCAGGTTCGCCCTAGCGGGCTCACCTGATATACTACCGTGATAAAGTCCGTATCAAAAACTAAAAGTCCTATATTCTATATTTATATAATGCCTCAATTTGTGTTGAATATGAGTAGCCTTATTCCATTGGTATTTTCCAATTCTCATTTTTACTTTTTGTATTCGTTTGCGGACGTATCTGAACAATTATAGTAGGTGGCCCAAGAGACAATTTTTTCCGATTTTGGGTTCCGCAATAACACACAACTGTATTATATAAGTTTGGAAAGAGGATACAATGGCGCATTAAAATGGCGATGCCGTATTTATTGGCTATGGTAGCAGTCTTTTTTAAAAGGGGTCAAAGGTCAGTTCATGCAATTTCGAAAATTTTGATACAACTTAAAGTTAGCTTCATTTCACCAATAAAACTGCAAAAAAAATTATAAATATTCGTTGTAAATTTCATTTGGGGTAGTTTATGTGTTTTACTTTTTACAATGATTTGTCTTTTTATTTTATTTAGTTGGCATTATGTTTTAAGAGTAAGAATATTTGCATCTCCACAATATGATGGGTTCTTTCAGGTGTAAAATTTAAAGGAACCTTCAAATTCAATTTTAGGGCTAATCTCTCGGGAAAATAAAGACAGCTTAGGAGAAATAAATTGTACTTTTGTTATTGGAATAAGTCAGTCACCCCCCTAAAAAACAAAACAAAACACACATTGACATAAAACTTAGTAAGACCATTGCAATTGAAAGAAAATCCTTTAACATTCTTTGGAATGATATGGAAAAGTGATTTAAACGTGAAAATAAATATTTGGGCTTGAAATTCAAATTATTATCACTGTGACCAAGTATTTTGGTGAAAAATATAAATAGAATTATCTCGCATTGTACACCATTAAGACCATTATTATGTGATCAACTAAAAAAGTTGAACACGAATTGTTGCTTTTGATTTATTGATTTCCCTGTAACGGTGAATATTTCATCCATGATTCCCTGAGATTATGTACATTTTTTTTTAGTTTCTCAATATTGTAGGTACTCCAACGAAAAAATTGAATGTTCGAATTGAATGAATATAACGGTGCAAAAAGATAGCTATCTGCTTCAATAATTAGACATTAAACTTTCAATCTCCAAAAAATCAAGATTAAGGATAAATTAACATCATTAAAATTGCAATTAGTCCACTTCCGGTATTTTATTTTCTTCTCATTTACAAGTTCTATAAGAGATAAGGAGAAACTGATTCAAACATTATTTGGAGTTACAACGCTTTGACCACTATTTACGATCAAAATTCGAGAAAACTGCAAAAACACGTAAAAGTTAAAATTGCCGTGCACCTACGTGCATTCATGAATCTATTTGAAACTTTGCATTTAAAAAGTATAGGTTGTCATTTAAATACAACACTTAACGTGCGTCTTCATGCACCATGTCTTCGTTATGTATTTGTGCATTGAAAATTGATAAATCATTGAAATGTGTTTAAAAAATTCTTCGTTGGAGTACCTAAATTGCGTGAACCGATCACCGTTAACAAAAACCGCTACACGGAAGACAATTCGTAATTTTATTTTAGTTCAAATTATAATAATTCGGAAATAAGCATAGTTATTTCGCATTCGATGAAAATATAATGTATCGTTATTTAGTTTCAAATTTACCCCTATATTAATACCGATTAATTATTAAAACCAGCCAAAATTAACTTGCATTCTTTGGTTTACAAAAATATTTAAAGTCTGTACTTTCACTTAAATAGCTTTTTATTAGCATATAAGAGAACGCTACCATTTTTTAAATATCTTTAAAGACACTATGTCCCAAGCTCTGTAATAGTGTACTCTTAAAAGAAAGAAATTAAAGAAATTCTTACTAAAGGCACTTTTTACGACAGGTAAAAAACCAGAATTTTAGAATGTTATAGTTGTTCAACCTTTTAAATACAAATTAGTCGTGTGTGATTCCGTTAACCCAAACTCGAAAACTAAGCATCTTTTTGGACCTTTGGTATAATCTTATCATAATATTACTATACAATTATAGTCTGTGTATGAGGTCGATACGATGTTATATCGACCTGGGAAAAGCATATCGACTGAGGATGAAATCCGAGGTCGATATGCTTTTGCAGGTCGATATAACATCGTATCGACCTCATACACAGACTACAATTATTATATTATTAATTTACATGAACACTGAAAAGGACATTTTTATCTTTTGTCTAAATTATCAAATTCAAGATATAGTTGAAATATTTCAAAAATTAATTTGAAATATTTCAAAACTTAATCTATTAAAAAGTTAATTAGCACTATAATATAATTACAGTGTGTATGTACATGTAATTGATTCTTGAAAAATACATAAAATAGATTAAAGAAGATTGTAAACATTCATAGAAACATGCGATATGCATTTCTATCTTTAGTAACATGCGATATAACTTTTTGATATACTGTTTTCTAGTCAAAAAATACAGTGGGTCATGTGATCAGTTCTCCACTAATCAAATTTCTCAAACGATATCAAATTAATAATATAATGAAATAACTATTAAACATATGATATATTGATTTCAGTTTCAAAACCAAAGATTTATAGTCTTAATTTTGTTCCTTCAAACATTTAAACATATTTAAGGATGTAGTAAGGTGAAATTAATTATAAATCAATTTTAGAATTCATACTAAAAATGAAGAGAGCCTTGGTAAAGGAACACTTTCTGCTAAAATATTGATAGGTTATGGATCTTGTTTTCGAGATATTCAACAACTAAAAAATGGAGGGAATGGATCTCTCTGCTTTTTACCTTACAATTACACTGTAATTTTAGGGGGGCAGTTTAAGTGGAAGGAAAATCTATAATGTGTTCAAATTTTGTTAAACGATTTAAAATCGTATGTTGATGCTTTTTATTAAAAGAAAATTAGGGGTTATGGGGCAAAAAACTATATACTATTCTGAAGGAAAAATCGAAACCTGGTTTCGCTGTCTGTATAGTTAGGTTTCCTTTCAGGAAACCCAGGGTTTCCTGGACTAAACTCGACTTTAGTGCTGCAAATGTAAGTTTCCTCTTAGAAATACATACAAGGCTCAGCATCCAATGGGTTTCTGAAGCTAAACCCAAGTTTCCTCAAGCAAATGTAGGTTTTCCTCACCGAAACCGGGTTTCGCTCTGAGAAACTTGGTTTTGGTCAAAGAAACCTGGTTTTCATGCCAGAAAACTCGACTTTCCAGTAGCAAATGGTAGTTTTCCTGTTTAATTACATAGAAGGCTGAGGGTTCTATGAATTTATGAAGCTAAACTCAAGTTTCCTCGTGTAGAGATGGGTTTTAGACAGCGATTTTATTTCCTCATAGGAAATACATAATAGGGTGATCGCTAATTTGATTTGTCCATTTACCGAACTCGTTATGTAAGCGTTGTTTTCATTGGAAGGCATTATTTTGTCAATGATTTATTTATTTTGTTAGTTTCTGCAGGGGAATGCATAATTTATATGTCTCAGCTTACTGTTAATATACGAATTTGCGGAATTAAACATTTCTTTTCCCTAAACGTTTCGGCATTTTGTCACACCGGTCAAAATATAGTATGTCAACACGACAAATCTGAAACTTCATTTATTCCAACAATATATGTTTGTATATATGTTATTTGTATTCACATACCCCTGTTGGGGTCTTTTGTCTTAATAAAGAACTTGAACTTGAACTTGAAAAGATCAACAGAAGTTAAAATAAAAGTAAATAAGAGACAACTTTGATTTTTCATGGCAGCAGGTGTGCATTTTGTGTTGCAATACAAGAGGAAAGGGTACAGTTGGACGGGGAAATGAATATCAAAAGAAATTAGGAAGTTGGTCAGAATCTGGGACTAATAGCTCCAGGCAGAATGTAGTCTGGGACCAATGTAACATAAGTCCAAAGGCCAAGCAGAATGATTGCTTTTATCGGCAGTCCCGTCTTTTGATAATGTAGTACCGCATTTTTAGCTGCAGCTGCGAAAAAAGAGAAAAGGTCTGTGTGTGTGTGGGGGGGGGGGGGGTCTTTGTGGTACACTCACTGTCACATCTTATACTCCATTGTATTGCAGATGGGTGATAGTACTTACTATCAATGATACAAATTTATTTTGTATGCTTAAAAGTTAACCCGAAGAACACACTTAAATTGCCCCGAAGTTAGTTTTTTCCTCAGTCATGTTACAGGATCTGCACTGAAGTACTCAGACCACTGGAATGTTGAATATGTAACGGCTTATATTATCCACTATGAAATTAGTTCCAAAGGAACAAATGTCATAGCTGGCCTGGTGAAATAATCTCCAGTTTGAAAGTATTTACTGCTCACCTAGTGAAATAATCTCCAGACGGAATAAATCATATAGGTATATGAATAACATTTATTCCATTTGGATCACATTTCATACGATACTATTTTTGCTTACTAATACCCCTAACAATTCACAAGCAGAGGCTTCCACCAAGTGACAATAAATAAATAAATACTGAATTTGCTGTATTAATATCAGTTTTTTGTAGATATGATGTTGATACAAGGGATACATAAGTCATTTTGTAATATTCATCTTATTTTTGAAAAATAATTAGATTTTTGCATTTAGTGTTTTTGATACAATGCAGGTAGTCATGGTGTATGCTGGAGTATATAAATTTTCCAAAACATTCAACAAAATTAGCATTTTATGTAAAAATTAAAATGATTTTCCTCTATACCATACACTGTCCATTGAATATTAAAGTTTCTGTGTTTTATACAATGTTTGTAAGAAATTTAACATATGGGTGGGCTGAAGTTTGCATCATATTAAAGCTTTCGATGGAGTTTTTTTATAATGTGATATGCATATCCCATAAATTAAAGTAAAAGGTTGGGTTTGATAGACAGGTTAGATTTTAACTCTGCAGTTTAAATTAAATCTTATAAAATGACAAGACAATTCACATTTTTTTGAAAATTTTACTTTATCTAGTACTTTTGAACATGGACTATGCATTATCAATACAATAAATTTTTTTATAGGGAAAGTTTGAAAAGTAAGATTTTATTCTGCAGTCTTAATCATGGCATGTCAGCATCTGAACTGGATTACATCAGTGATCAACTTATCTTGTCATTAATTATTATCACAATCTCTGTATGTACCCCCCCCCCCNCCCCCCAGGAATGCGATATACATGTTTAATACATTTTATTGGCAAAGGTATGGTTTGAAAAGTAAGATTTTTGGTCAACAGTTAAAAATCAAACTTTAAAAATGACCAACATGACCAAGGCCAAAGATTTGTATACAAATCCTTGCCAAGGCTAACCAATTTTTGGAAAATTTTACTTCATAACACCCAAGAGTCTTATATAATTTGATGTACGTATCTCAGGCATTTTAGCATAGGTGGAGTTTGAAAAGTAAAATTTATATTCTTTGGCTTAAACCAGAGACATATAGATACATGTTTATATCTAGGTCCACTTTAAAATTGTCAAATCATTTTTTATTCAATTTATTTCATCATATACCTCTGAAAAAAAGTATGTCTTATATATTATGATATATATATATATACATGTATATATATAACAGGGACTATATCCCTGATTACATACAAAACACATTTCTAAAATTATTATATTTGGTTCATAATGATTAATACTTGGAACCTTTTTTTTTTAAATAATACAGTGCAAAATTTTGGCAAAAATGACAAAAGTGGCAAAATGTTTTTTGGAATGCTAAGGGAGGACCATTTAACCTGAAGAGGGGAGGTGGTGAGGGGTTTTTTTCTGGACAGAAAATTTTTTTCATGTGTGTCAACAAAATATTTTTGTTTAGAAATTAACATTATTTTTTTGGGCAGAAAGCCTACTTCAGAAATTTATTTTCATCATTTTGGCAGTCAAAAAAATTTTTCACATAAAATCAGCTCCAAAATATTTTTTTTAGAAAAAAACCATACCCCCCCCTTTCAAGTTAAATGTTTGGTCCTTAAGTGCTCCGATGATATGATTTTCACCATGTTAAGCTTGTATTCATATCATTATGACACCTACCGAGACATAAAGGTACAAATTCTGTACAAAACAATTTTTAATTTGTTTTAGGCAAAGAGGGTCCCGGACCCCCTTCTGGATCCGCGAATGGATTCTTACCCTTTTTGGCGATATCTCGACATCTGCTATCAATGTTCTTGATCCGTGCTTCATACTCACCGATAGAAAATTAAGCCAGATATCCTTAAGGCCGGGTACCATGCACGGCGTACGAGAAAAACGAGGAACGAAAAATTAGAATCTGGCTTGCACGATCCCCTGGTGCACGATACGTTATACCTATTCGGATTGCAAGAAATACGGCAAATATACAACGACCCCCAACACGGCAAGATGTGAAATAAAAAACGGTAAACTTTATTCATCTCTATGCAATGTAATAATAAAACTTACGGGATTAATTGTATAATAATTGCAAGCTAACTTATTCAAAATATCTGAAATGAAAGTTCAGAAGGAAAATTATCCCAACCAATGAAAATAAAGCTTACTAATTCAGTAAAGATAATGGACCAATCAAATTCAGTAATCTGCCTATTATGTATTTCCTATGGGAAAATTATATCGTCGCCAAAAACCCACATTTGCAGGAGAAAACTTTGGTTTAGCTTCAGAAATTCATTATATCCTCAGCCTTCTATGTAATTATAAAGTAAAACTATCATTTGCAATACCAAAGTAAAGTTTAGTTGAGGAAACCCCAGGTTTCCAGAGCAAAACCAGGTTTCTGTAGAGCGAAACTCGGTTTCAGTGAGGAAAACCTACATTTGCTTGAGGAAACTTGTGTTTAGCTTCAGGAACCCATTGGTTTCTCTGCATTTTGGTTAATTTCGCTTGCCATAGAGTTCCGAATATTTTAACAGATTCAGAATCCTCATCTGACTACATCCTTAAGAATAATTTGAATAAATACATTCAAGCCTAGCGCGCTATATTTTTAACATAAAATGGCATTAGATGAAATAGGTAAAAATATCATGACCATACAAATATTAAACAAAAGAAGACAATTTTTATATCAGTTATGATACCTTCACATGTGTAGACAATTTCAATGTATTTCTGTAGACTGAAACATTCTTTCCTAGAATCTATCGTATCTTGTAGTGATAAGCTGCAGTATTCTCTGTCGTCAGATTGGTCGCACACATTCCGTACTGCATGCCGTATTTCATCATAGAGAGCCGAACACTCGCTATAGTCTGGTGAAAATTCCAGTGTAGAATTTTGAGTATACAGATACAATTTGGGGCAGTGTTCAATAACAAAAGTTTCTTCCTTACTGTTGTATTGTTGTTGATACTCTGTATCACCTGCAAATATAATACAGAAAATTAAAACTCTTTAGGCCTTATATGGTTGCCCAATACTAATACACAAAATGACCATTGGGGTAATAACACAATTACCGAGCAGAGTTGTCAAGAGCCGAAGTCCACGAGACAAAAAAGAAAAATCAGGTGGAAACAATCGGAAAAATTAATTGTCGACCGCAATGGTCCTGACTTGGTATAGGCATTTCAAAAGAAATGGTACTCAAGTTCAACCGGTTTTATGGCATGCCAAACCTCCCCTTCCACTGCGGTAGTGTCCGGTAGCAAATCAACAGCAATTGCTACTGAAAGGTCGTAATTATCACTCCAGTGCTGAGTGAATCAGAGTATGGGCCAAAACTTCAAATTGTTCATATATTAAAGAACGTTTTTAATGATCAAATGAGACGGAATTTTTTGAAGTCTTGATTAATAAGGCAATCACGGAGACAATTTTGTCTAAGGAGAAAACCTGTAGAATTTGTTCTAACTCTCGCGTTACGAATCAACTGTGAACAAGACCAATTACATGTCTGGACCTGCGTCACCGTCACTCATGTTCAACTTAGAAAGTTTTTTTTTTAATCTAACAGAATATCATGTATAGGCTTACCAATTCAAACAAGTATTCATTTACCTTATTACCAAAAATTCTTCAAATGCAAGTTGTAATTGAGATTATATTAAGTTCAACCCTATTACCATCTTCGCTAGCCAAGGGTAACGATCCGCTCCTCTCATCTTCACCCTTGGCAGATCAAGCTGGATTTCTGTAGTCTCAAATCCACGTCTTTGATTGGTTGCAGTTAATCTTCACTGCAACCAATTAATTGACTTACATTCAGATTTTGAAAATATATCAAAACAATAAAACTTAAAATGCATAAATTCCACATTTTTTTTTTCTAATCTGCCCAAAAAGGGAGGTGCACATCTTCAATGTGTCAAGAACAACTGTGTAAAGTTTCAAAAGCACCAGATATAAGGAGTCAGAGTTTCAGATTACACAAACTCAGTACTGTAATGTTGAAATTTAAAGAATTTAATGAAAAAATGACTAAGTTCAACAATGCATAAATTCGACAATTTTTATCCAAATCTCTCACCAAAAGGGGAGGTGCACATCTTCAATGTGTTCAGAACAACTGTGCAAAGTTTCAAAAGCATCAGGTGTAAGGTGTCTGAGTTTCAGATTACACAAACTTAGTACCATAATGTTAAAATTTGATGAAAAAATGACTAAGTTCAACAATGGATAAATTCGACAATTTTCATCCAAATATCACCAAAAGGAAAGGTGCACATCTTCAATGTGTTCAAAACAACTGTGCAAAGCTTCAAAAGCATCAGGTATAAGGTGTCAGAGTTTCAGATTACACAAACTCAGTACCGTAAAATTATAATTTGATGAAAAAATGACTAGGTTCAACAATGGATAAATTCAACAAATTTTTTCAAAACCTCACCAAAAGGGGAGGTGCACATCTTAAATGTGTCCAAAACAACTGTGCAAAGTTTAAAAAGTATTGGGTTAAAGGTGTTGGAGTTTCAGATTACACAAACTTGGTACCCCCAAAGCGTGATGGACGGACAGACGGACGGTCGGACGGACGGACGGAGTCGAGTGGCTCCTAGACCTGCGGTCACCGTTGGTGACGCAGGTAAAAATACACTCCGTAGGCACCCCGTATCATTATTTGCAAAGCTTTCATACAATCGTTTCATTATAAACAACAGTTGTTGTAATATGGGTGTGCTTCAGAATTCTGATTGGAAACTCTTTCTTGTCATTTTTTTAGTTAACTGAATAAAATTTTGAACTAACTGATTTTAAAATAAAGATTTTACAATCTAGGTAGTCCAGTCAGCCAGGATTTCTGTTTCCTTTTAATTTTGAATTGATAGCTTGTGTTTGTTAGTTTATATTAGTTTATAATAATTTTATTTGCTAATATAACAAAAGGGATTGGACACAAGTTTTTCCAACTTAAGCAGTCCGCTCCCATACATAATAATCATTACAAAACAATTTCTATATAATCATATAAGGAACATGCAAAATTAAAATTGATAATTGTTAATATTTATACATGAAAAACGTGGTTAAAGGGGTTTAATTATAGAAGAGATAAAGTTTGGAAATTCCAGAAAAAAAAAACAAAAAGAAAAAAAATATATATTCACATATATAAGTAAATAAAATCACTTCACATCTAAACGTGTGTGTATAAACTCGAAGGTACATGAGGTGCAACATCAGAAATAATTGTGTTTGTTCCCATATAGCTGAAATGTTGCTTACTAGCTATATATAGATGGACAACTCTAATTAAGCAATTATCTTTCTATAAATTCGTTTTATCAAATTTACCTGAACAAAATCCGTTCTTCATGGTAATGTCATCTAACCCCATCACGATTTCTAACCCCGGAGTAGGACCTGTGATTCCCTGGATTATAAACATATGACTAGTATTCAAATTTTTCACATTAATATCAACTGTTGCAGGAAACCATCTTTGATTTGTATCTTCTGATGTGGTCCATAACGTCACATAGCCTTGTCCATAATTTAGAGTTACATTTAATGTATAACTGCTTGATGGATTAGATGAATATAAAATGTACCAGAATTTAAGGCACATATTAACTTCCGAAGGGTAGTCTATGTGAATCAGCCTTGCACTCATTTGGGTTTGTGTATTAAATGCCCTCAGACGAAGATAATGACCTTTGACTGAAAAAAAAAATCAACAAATCGCAAACTCTACTGTTTTATTTTTCTAAGTATAGGTTAAACAATGATTCGCCATGTTTTAAGGACTATAAACCCCGAGGCGTAGCCGAGTGGTTTATAGTTCACAAAACATGGCAAATCATTGTTTGACCAATTTAGAACACAATCACTCCTCCAAAACATTTTAAAGGATATTTTCGAAATCAATTTTGACTTGATTGAATTCAATCATTTGTGTAATCAAATACAAACAATTGAACTAATGACATAGAAATTCTTTACATGTCACTTCACAAGTTGCCCCAAGCAGTAATACTTGTATATCCAGATACATGTAAAGGTTTGTCTTGTGCACCATTGAGAATTGAATGAACAATTATTAGGAAAGAAAAGAAAATTTGAACGTAACTTCATTTCATTTGTGAAGTGAATCTCATGCAAATGGATGCTAAAAATGATCGTCCAAATTAATTTTATGTATATTATTATTTTAATAGAAGCGTTATTATTATTCATTATTCAAGCTACACTTCAGTTTGTGATGATAAGAAGTTGTCATTACTAACAGTTATAAGCATAGCCCTAGGCATTATTCTCTTTACTGTCAGGTGGTCAACAAATGCCTATAGCCTTCTATAATGACACAAAAAGGTGTGGTTTATACGAATTAAAGCTCCAAATGGAGATTATTCATTGGTCAAGGAGGAGAAATTATGTTCTAATGAGTGTTAGAACTAATTACCGAAATGGACTCGACTTGGCGTCCATGTTCTCGTTCATAGTTTTACTTGCTTTCGTGAAAACATGTGAACTACATTCATCAGGTTTGGAATAATCCAAATTTGGAAGATATATCTCAATTAGGATAACTTATCATTATATCCCGATTGGGATAAATGACTAGTTCTTCGTCAATTACATTTTACATGTTTGACGGTGCATCATCACCAATGGACATTATATATGTAAACTGTTAGAGCTTTCGGACAGTATAATTCTGTTCTCATAAGAATGTTGCAATTTTCCGCTAATTCATAACTGAAAAAAATCAGTCGCTTTGAATTAGGGATTACTTAAGCTTTAAAGAGTTTACAATCAGTCTCTGCTCCTTTTTTCAAAGAGAATTTTATTTACATCATTGTGATAGTTTAAGAAAGATAGTTTTTGGCTATTCAATAATTAAAGTATGGAGAAATAGTGAGTATTTAAAGAAGATTATTGATTATTTAA
Organism: Modiolus philippinarum; assembly: GCA_002080025.1. Classification (NCBI taxonomy): domain Eukaryota; kingdom Metazoa; phylum Mollusca; class Bivalvia; order Mytilida; family Modiolidae; genus Modiolus; species Modiolus philippinarum. The sequence goes on from MJUU01037796.1 coordinate 35,553, forward strand.
AGAAGACAGAAATGAGATACACTTTTGATTTCTTCCACAGTTTCCTCCCTTTGACCATGTCAATGTGGGGTGAACCATAGTGTTTGAAACTAAGATATATTTGAATATCTTTTAGAAATCTATACTTCAGTACTATTCCATTACATTTCCACGGACTTCCCTATTCTTCTGTATTGTCATCATTTAGCCATTAACAATAGTGTTCAATTTGAAATTTGACGAAATTGAAGTACAATTTGAATGATTTTAGGTTATTACAATGTCTCTGTAGTAACATTATGTCATTTGAATATTTAAATTATAGAGTTTATCATGCTTTTTGTTTTATCATGTGCCATTTACCTGTTTACCTATGCAAAAATAATCCATAAGGAACTAATCAGTTATCCCAATTGGGATATAACCATCCTAATTGGATAAATTATCCAGATTGGGATATATTATCCCTATTTGGGATTATTCCCAACCTGTTCATGTGTGTAGGCCTATTTTATTTTAACTCTATAATACGTTGCTGTCAGTTTCATCACAAGTGACTGATTAATGTAAAAAGATATTTCTTGTGTCTTTAATAAGTGATTTTATTGGCCTAATTTCATTCCACTTATTTTTTTATCAAAAGTAAATTATAGTTTAAATAAAGGGCTACGCCGAGCGCAGCATGATACGACCGCAGCATGTCGTCCACTGAAATTTGAAAAAGTGTAATTTAAAGGGAGTATGGACATAGGAAAGAGCTTGACACAATAATTAGATGGACGCAATAAGGAGATTGACCAAGTAATTAGCTGGACACAAACTAGGGAAAATAAAAATTAGCCCTTATGACTCCTTATGATTCCTCTTTGACCCTCTATAGCTCAGAAACGGTAAGAGCTACGCCCAATCCATTGACATGATGCTGAAAGCTTATATCAAGAGGAATCAAAAGAAAAAAATCCCATCGAAATGCGATGAAAAATAAAACTTTAAGGTAATCTGTAAATTTACGATTTTGGCCCCCTTCAGCCCCTCATAGCTCGGAAACGGCAAGAGCTACATCAAATCCGTTGAATACTACTGAAAGCTTACAGCAAGTAGAATCCAAAGAAAAAAATCCCATCGAAATCCGACGAAAAATAAATTGTTTAGGTTATCTGTAAATTTACGATTTTGGCCCCCTTCGGCCCCTCATAGCTCGGAAACGGTAAGAGCTACGCCAAATCCGCTGAGATATAACTGAAAGCTTACATAAAAAGGAATCAAAGAATAAAATCCCATCGAAATTCGATGAAAAATAAAAATTTTAGGCTATCTGTAACTTCACAATTTTGGCCCCTTTCAGCCCCTCATAGCTCCGAAACGGTAACAGCTACGCCAAATCTGTTGACATACTACTGAAAGCTTACATCAAGAGGAATCCAAAGAAAAAAATCCGCTCAACATCCGACGAAAAATAAAAATTTTAGGTTATCTGTAAATTTACAATTTTGGCCCCTTCAGCCCCTCATAGCTCGGAAACGGTAAGAGCTACGCCAAATCCATTGATATAGTACAGAAAGCTTACATCAAGAGGAATCCAAACAAAAAAATCCCATCGAAATCCGATGAAAAATAAAATTTTTTGGTTATCTGTAAATTTCCGCCCCTCATAGCTGAGTAAGGAAACAAGTTACCAAAAATCTAATAGTAGAGCGCTACAATAATTTTTCATTAGGAATCCTTTGGAAAAAATTGCATCAAAATCGGACTAAAAATAAAAAAATGATTTTTTTGAAATTCGCTCCTTTTGGGCCCCATTCATCTTGTGAACGGTACATGCCACGTGAAATCCGTTGGCATACTTCAGATTGGAAATTTTACCCCATCAAAATCCGATAAATAATAAAGATTCTACAGTTAAATATGTGAAAACAACCAATTTAACCCCTTTTGGTCCCTTTTCTAAAACGGGCGGGGCCAGGAACATAAAATTATAGCAAGGCTAAAGCATGTGCCAAGAAACATCATACTAAAATTTGAAAATGATCTGTCCACTGGAACCAAAGTTATGCTGTCCACAGACACAAAAATACCCAATTTTACCCCTTTTGGCCCCTTTTTCTGAAACGGGTGGGGCCATAAACCCGAAATTAAAACCCGGGATAGCCATTATGCCAAGAAACCACATACTGAAATTTGAAGATGATCCGTCAACTAGAAACAAAGTTATGCTGGCCACAGACGCCGACGCCGACACCGACGACTGCGCCATAACATAATACGACCGCAAAACTTTTGCGGTCGTATAAAAACAAGAGAACATTTTTTTTTAATATGAAGGGATTCGAAAATAGGGGGGTGATACAGATCAAAACTGAAAACATTTATGTGGATACCTGATCTTAAGATCTTGTTATATGCATCTGCAAACCCTATTACTATGAATTTGTAAAATACATTGCGTGATAAACATTCATTGACCCATCTTTCAAAATTGCGTATTGTCATTTTCTGTTCTTTAAAGATTGTGGTAACTACCTATTTTATTCGCATGTTTATTATACTCTAGAGACAATGGACTGAGAAAGGTTTGGTTTGGGTCCGATTTAAACCTACCGCTAGCTAGTGTCGGTACCAATTCCGACTGTCCCGAGTTCCTATCGTTGTTTATTTTGTCTTATTTGTTTTGTTTTTCATTCTGTAGTTCCATGGCAGATAGTAGCATGTAATTGTCATTTTCAGCCTTTGTAGAAGTTAACTGTTATCCCTTTTTATTTTCTTGACCTTGTACTTGTGCTGCTTTGTCTTTGAGATCACAAATATGCATGGATTCATTACGAAGCAATTAAAATAGGGAGAATGAATTATTATAATGAATTCTTATATGCCGCTCTTCTTTTGTTATGCTCTAAATTCAATATGTACGTATTGTAAAATTTATCGAATAATCTTTTATGTACAAATGTGCACCTTGCATATTTCATTTTCTGGATATTTTGTGCAAAATAATTTTTGAAAAAGGAACCACCAAAGGAGCCGCATCAATTAATAACAATAACAAGAATTTACAACGTTACTGAATTTAAGACTCGGAACCGAAATTGACATAACCATAACCTAGCAAAGAGTGTCTTGTCGTGAAATCTTATCTATGCCACATATCATGCTCTACAATTTTTAATGTCAATGTTAATATAATTCTAATTAACAATGAAGGGATATGGAATAAATGCTAATGAGACAAAATTTCTACAAATACGTGGTAAAACCAAGCAATGGAACGATTTTATTGCTGCTCTTCATCTTGAAGTCACAATGAGGCCTTCAACAATGAGCATTACTCATACCTCATAGCAAGTTCAAGACGGCTCCTAGCACCGGTTTGATCGGAATTCATTGCTAATTGCTGAGCAACGCTACATCCATATCTTTTTTCCTTTGATCCATGGATGCGGGATCGTCAACAAACATAAACTTAACTGGCAAAGTGTTGTTCTCACAATCGCTGTCATCCATTATTATAAATATTATGAATTATAAATATGAGTTTTATTCCTTATCTTTTTGCTTCAAATATAACTTAACTAAGCAGTCTCTCACTTATACCCTCTTCGATTTTAAAACATCCGTATTTTATTTTTTGTAACAGAATATTTGTATTAATTCATAAGCTTATATGCAACTTGTGTTCAGGAAAATTACGAATATAGATTTTCTGTGTCAGTTTATATGTTTTTGTACGCAGTTTTCCGACATATTTTATTTTTAGTCTCAAACTCAATATTGCCCTCTATATAAGAACCGCTTCGCGCAAAGGGTATATATGTATGTATCAATATTTGACACCAAATGCAACAAATAAGCCTATCAATATTTTACCAAAGTTATACATTTTTATGTCAATTGAAAACGATAATATTAGGGTGGGGAAGCTTTCATCATTATTGACGGAAATATTGATGTGTTTCTGTCATAATTAAGACCAAACAAAAAAACAGCATTTCCTGAATGTTTTTTTATCATTTGAAAACCAATTGTGGACATGTTTCTTTTAATGCAAAATAAATACAGAATAAAAGTTTCCTATTACCCACAATGTAACATGAGATATGTGTAGGTGGAATTTCAACACTAGACAGAATTCTGTATGTCTGGATTCATGAAATTCGTTGCCAGATTTTGACGTTTCAGTTCATATCATCTGTAACAAATGCCTACATCTCACATATATAAATTAGATACATTTTACATAGTATATGGTTATCAATGTATTTAAATTCATGGTTCAAATGCTTACTAGTTTTCAGCAACTATATTTGTTTGATTATCCTAATTCCCTTACCTGATCCAAAAGTATGGTCATTGTATGGAAATAACCAGATGTCTGGCGATGCATTTGTAACCCTTGTCCACATTACCCTGCCAGTATAGTCCACAAACCATCCACATAAACTAGAGACTGTTTTCTCGAACGTGCAATCGAATTGGGACGCTAAAATTGTAAAAAGGGTAGACATAAGAGAAGAAAAGATAACAACACTAATAAACAAAACTGATACTTTGATCGTTAAGAAATACGGGACTTTCCATCTATTGTTTGTAATGAGAAAGTTTTTCATTACAATAAAAAGACATTTGACTCGGACTGGCTAAGACACAATGGTTTATCTTTTTTTAACCGTTTTTCGTTAATGGTGAATATAAAGTTACTAAGGAGGCATGTAAGCATGTATTTATTCAAAAGGTCAGGAATCCAGTTCGCTCTGATTTTTGCCGTTAAAGGGATTGTCGTATTATCTCTAGTTATAGTGTCCGCCGCTAGGTTCGTTAGTGCACTGGTGATCGAGTTCCGGTCGACTGGTCCTGTTTCAACTAATGTTAAATTGGCAAAGTTTAAATAAAATTGTGAATAAACCCTGAACAATTATATACACATAATTACATCAGTTGCAATAAATGATATTTAAGCTACAACATTTGAAAATCGAAAACCGTATAAAGAAAATGAAAATTGCTTTTAAACAATATGCTTTTCACCTAGAATAGTTTTGATAACAAAAAATCTTTTGGGTGTACTTGCAAACAGGGACTATACATTATGTACCTATTGCAATTTATTTTCTAAATCACGTGTTTTGTTTTATTTAAGACAAAATTATTGAAATGCGTAATGCAGGGATGAAAAATAAATCTAAATAAAACAAGGAAAAATTACCGGCTTTTATTGCGGGCATTTTTCAAAAATACAGATTCAAATAAATGCATGTTACTTTACGAATGTCATACTAACACCTGCTTATTGATACACCTGTAAATTAAACGGTGTTTGTGGTGGTACATATTTTGCAAACTGCATGGTGTAAGGTAACCCTCTCAGGTAATTTACATTGCTTTATTCCTCGAATGCCAACATTCTTTGATCTACCGACAATTTACCTGTAAAATTTTGTTGGCATTCAAGGAATGGACAAATGTGCAAGCTTCGACTGGCTTAACTTCAGAAGATAAATAAAATTGTATTTTTTCAATATTTTTTTTCAGAGGATGACTTTGTTCTTATGTGTTTACATTTTTTGTATTTTAAAGGAATAAGCATGACATTTTAAACGCTTTTTCAAAATCTACATTTTTGTATTTGCCATATTGTTGTGTGTTTTGATCAGTTTTTGTACTTGCTTGTTTTTGTTTTTTGTTGTTTTTTTTGTTTTTTTTTTTGTTTTGTTTTGTTTTTTTGTTTTTTTTGTTTTTTTGTTTTTTTGTTTCTTTGTTTTTGTTTTTGTTTTTGTTTTGTTTGTTTGTTTTTGTTTGTTTTGTTTTTTAGTAGGTAATTGTGCAGACAATAAGTTTTGAATAACTCGGTAAATTAAGTCATGATACCCGTTTTGGACCCCACGGGTATCGCTGTGGATCATACTGACCCAAAAAATGGAATATAGACTGACATCTGGGAATGCCTCCGTGCAAAAAGCCTGAATTAGTGAACTAAATTATACTTTTAATCAAATCATCAAAAAGAAATTGTGCTAATGGACATAGATTAGCGATATACATGTGCAACCATAATAATTCGATTTAAGTAGCGGGACTATTTCATTCTAAGAATGCATTGTCCCATGGCATTCCGTCCCTACATTCTAACAACGCCCAGTTCCTCACTGCTTGACTCAGTCAGCTGTTAAATGTTAACGATATTATAGGAGCTGAATCGGGCTGGCTAAAGTATGGGAATGTATTAAGCTGAAATGTGACCCTGTCTGCCCACAATCTCAATTCAAATACAAAACAAAACTTCATTTTGTTAAATTAAATATTGAAATTCTTCCTTAAAAAGTACACATTTAACAAATTAGACATTAATAACTTTGTCATGTTTGTGTAGGTTTTTTTTTCATTTTCATAATTTAAAAAAAATTATTTATTTGACATTTTAAAAAGTAAATAAATCTTAAAAGTCTTGTAAGTTTAAGTGATATTTTTACGGACACATTTTAATTGGGCGGATTTTTAAATTTCCAGTATTTTCAATTGGACGTTTTTTAGTATTCAATTGGGCGGAGAGGTTTTACAAGTTAGATAGAAATTGAAACAAAGTAAATTAAAAGAAAATAAAGAATGATCGAAAACATTGTATATTTCGGTCGCTGTTTAAGAGTTTCGCCCGGTCATCTACATGCCTTTTGTTACTTTTTATAGTCCCTGGCGCTCTCTAGCTTTTTTGTATGAGCCAAATCTACTATTTTGAAATTATGAATTTCTGAATGAAGTTCATCCTATAAATTTAATCACTTGACTGTTTAAGTATCAAAAAAGGACGCATAACAATGACAGAAACAGAACAATTTAACATTGCATACATAAGATGTAGTAAAGATATGTCCCCTTCATTTGATAATTTTTATCTCGAAGCCATGAAATGGCTGGAGAGATGATAAAATGACCAGAGAAAATCACGTGACTCTCCAAGCCTATTAACAGCTCTAAAAGATGATATTTGTGCTTCCGATAGAATATAGTGCGAAAGTTCGTATACATTGTGTTTTTAAGTTATATTTCTTCATTTTCTTGAGTTGAATACGGTGTTGTTTTATTAAATTGAAAACAATATTCATCATATTAAATTACTCGTTTTTTTATGCGTCTCGGATCAACGAACCTGTCGCGCAGTAATTTGTCAAAAATGAAAATAACATTTTGTTTACTGCATATATTTATAGCAATGAAATCGACAACAGTTATGGAAAACTCAGAATTCATAACGTTATTGAATTTGGTAACTCTGTCAATTTTTCAACCAAAAATTGGTCAAAATTTAAATTTGATATTTTCAAATATTTTATCAATGTTTTGTAAGATGTACTGTGTCAACAACATGTATATAAAGTTTTATTAAGATCTTTACCCAAATAAGAAAGTTATACTAAGGTGACCAAATTCGGTAACTCATGAGATAAGGGTTTACATAGGGAAATTTCATGGGTCCTTCAGTTGAGGCCTTGTAATTTTTTTTCCATAGATGGATTTTGAATATCCGTAGGCAGAATTCTAGAAAATTTTTCTTTTTCATTTTTATCTCGATGCCATGAAATGACTGGAGAGATGTTAATATGATAAGAAAAAATCACGTGAGGCTTCAAGCATATTAACAGCTCTAAAAGATGATCTTTGTCTTCCGATAAAATATAGTGCGCAAGTTTCTTTCAAAATCGTATACATTGTGTTTTTAAGTTATATTTATTCATATTCTTGAGTTGAATACAGTGTTGTTATATTAAATTGAAAACAATATGCACGTTTATCTCTTTTATATTGCGTCTCGGATCAACGAACCTGTCGCGCAGTAATTTGTCAAAGATGAAAATAACATTTGTTTACCAGTGACAGTATATTGCATATATTTATAGCAAAGAAATCGACATGCGAAATTATACAATCCAATTATTTTCACGTATTACGGAATAACTAAATACATGCAGACGTATGTAGCAGTTCTTTGGATGATTACGAAGTTTTGCCACGTGTAGATTTTCAGGGCTTCGAGATTCAGCTCCATCGGAGCTTTGATTGAACTTCGATTCTAAAGAAAAACACGGAAGTCGGCAAAAATATATGAAATTACTGGAAATAATCATATGAAACTCGGCATGGATATATTCACAATGATACACTATTCTGCCTCGCCAAGTGCATTTGATTTAAAAAAAAATGTTTCATTTTATAATTCACACTTTTACAGGCATTTCACCCGTAATCCGTCTACTTGAAAAAATAAAATCCGCGAAAATGAATTTTATTGTGGTGGACATTTTAACGAGAAGAATGTGTAAATTTTACCGAATTTAAATTAAGTTACCTTAATGTAATCGGAACGTGTTCTTCGAAAAAATATATAAATTATAGAAATAAAATACGAAATGTCAATATTTACAAAAGAAAATGTATCATACTGAGGTTGGAGTCAATTTTGTGGAAGATGTTATGTGTCTTTCGCCTAAAAAGAGTGACAGAAGCTTGATTCAAAAGTGTCCTAATGAAGAAAGCAGGGGAAGCATTTTGTAAGAGATTCTGTTTTTAAATGCCGGACAAATACCAAGTAATAACCTTCTAACATGTACTGTGCCTGCGTTTCATTTGTTTTCATTTTTTATTAATTTATTGAACTAGTAATTCATTTCAAAATGGTCATTGTTATAAACGTAATAAAAATTATCCTACTCAAAATTCTTCTTCCTCCTCTGTTTTAACAGCAGGGAGAAACATGCAAAGCATTGAGAACGGAGGAGGCATTGGCAATAGTATCTGTCGCCAAAATGTCCATCTAAAATATTCAATTTCGCTAAAATGTCCGTTAAAATTTTCGCTTAAGTGTACACTTTTATATTTCTAAAACGTCCTATATTTTTTTTCGCTAAAATGTCCTCCGACGATAATCGGGTTTCAAATTTTGATTAAATGACAATCAGAACAAAGGTTGAGCTAATAAGAATCTTCTGTATGTATTATGCAATAATAGTAGGGTGCCCAAGGTCCAAAAAGACGCTTACTTTTCTAGTTTGGGTTAACGGAATCACACACGGCTAATTTTTGTTTTAAATGATAGAACAACTATTAAATTTCAAATTTTTAGCAATCATAGAAAGTTCCTGCGGCCACGATTTCCCTAATTTCTCCTTTTTTAAGGGTACCCTAAAATAGTGCTTGGGATATGGTATCTTTAAAGCAATAGAAAATAGTAGTACTCTCTTATATTCTACTAAAAAGTTACTCACGATAAAGTCAAGACCTGAAATAATTATTTGAATCATAGAATGCAAGTTATTTTGACTGCTTTTTTTTTGTAATTTATCGGTCTTAATGTCGGGGTAAATTTGAGTCTGAAGACATTTTCATTGAATGCGAAATAACTATGCTTTATTTCTGAAAAATTCCAACTTGAACGAAATAGAAAAAAGAAGGGAAACAGGGAATGTGTCAAAGAGACAACGACCCAAAGGGGAGTAAAACAACTCAAAGCCACCATAAGATCTTCAAAGAACGGTGAGAAAACCCCACACCCAACGGCAGGTCGGAGTCGACCCCTGAATAAAGAGTAATCAAGTTCAGCGAAATAAACATCACCTGAATTTGATTACTCTTTTATTTAGGGGCCAACTCCGACCTACCGTTGGATGTGGGGTTTCCTTACCGTTCATTGAAGATCTTATGGTGGCTTTGAGTTGTTATTGCTCCCCTTAGGGTCGTTGTCTCTTTGTTTTATTGGGCCCAAACCTCCCCCCTATAGCCAATGTGATAAATCAAAAAACAATCGTAACAACAGTAAAATTCAGTTGGCAACAGGACTTAGTCAATTGTGAAAAATGAAACTGAAAGAACTAAATATACGGACATAAACACGAAATCACAAGAGACTACTAACAGTTAACTGACATGCCAGCTCAAGACCCATTACCAACTGACAAATTAAGTTATGTACCCTCAGTATACAGATTCCATCAAGATCCCTTCCTGTTAGGAGTTTAGCATAATGATTTCATGCATATACCGGAATACATAATCCGTGTCCATGCAATACAGATTTTAGAAATTTAGAATGTGTTTAGTTAAAATGCAAAGACCCTATCAAAAAATCAATGTTAATACCAAAGAAGGCCATACGTAATGACTTGACGACAATATCATAATTATAACCCTTATGAATTAGACGATTTAAAGGTTTTATAAGTTTGTTAAACTTTTCAATTAAATGCTGTTTAGATGGGTCTTTGCTGATGTTGGTCATAAACTGAGATTCGTAGCAGTAGAAAAAGAGGTCCGCTATAAGTGGTGCACAATTGGTACCAATAGGAATTCCTATGACCTGGCGATAAATACAGTTACCGAAACGAATGAATATATTGTCAAGTAAAAACTCAAGTGCTGAAATCATATCAAAACAAGTCCAATTAGTTGAGTTCTTTTGTTTTGTATTACTAAAATGTGTTTTAAAGGAATTAGAACCTATATATATTCACAATCGGATTTTTTGAATGCCAATTGAATAAAACGTCTGAATTTTTCCTCTATAAGATTATATGGTAAGGTAGTATGGAGGGTAGAGAAATCAAAACTTTCAAGGGATTCAAAGGGGGCATTATAAGCATTCAATTTATCGAGAACTTCCAATGAATTTTTTACACTCCAAAAATGATTGACACCACTGGTTTCATATACTTATAACCAGGTTTTTAATAGCAGTCAGAGTATTAGTGAGTATAATAGAAACTTTAGTTGTAGAACAGTGACTAGATGACAAAATGAATCTAGATTTATATCGCGTTTTGTGGAGTTTAGGAGCCCAGTACATAGTTGGAACTGTTTTACTATCAGGTTTAGCCTGTAAAGATGTGGCTGTAAGAAAATGTATGTTTGTAATTTCATTTTCCGCTAATTGGGTTAATTGAAAAGTATGTGAACTGGTAATTTCTTTTTGGAGTACTTCTATATAATGTTTACGACAAACTATGATGATGTTATTAGCAGCCTTAATAAAAACAAATTCCTTGCCAAATCTTTAAGTTTCATTTGGATGCGAGAAACGGCGGGTTTATTTTTATTTATTTTTTATTTTTGAAAGTACATATACGAATTGTACATATGCTCTGAAAATCATGGATGTAATGTCCAGCGTTAAAGAGAAATCAACAATTAAAAAGCCGAATTTTGCGTGAAACTTTCAAATTTTAATCGATGTGAAGACCATGCCGATTGGTCATGTTCTTTCAAGTAACTTATCATTTTTTTTGTCAAAATTACTTGACAAGCCCAAGTCTAGTTAAATAGCGGGAATCTAATGACAATTTTACGTTGCTTGTGTTTTGATTTTCCCAGCACATGTGTTTGTTTTCACGTTTAAAATCACTTTTCCATATCATTTCAGATAATATAATAGGGTTTTGTTTCAGTATGAACGGTTTTACTAAGATTCATATCAGTGTGTGTTTTGGATGGAAAATTGACTTATTTATATCAATAACAAAAGTACGATTTATTTCGCCTAAACTAAGTTTATTTTTTAGCGGTTCGTTTTAAAATTAAATTCAAGCTTTCCTTTAAAGAATACTCCTATAAAAGTCAGAAATGCGCAGTTCTTTATATCCGAAAAAAACTTCATATCACGGAAGTGGAAATATTCAAAATGACAGATCTTTAAAACAAAGTGCCAACTTTGAAACTTATTGAAAAAAGACAACAGACAAATCATTATAAAAACTACCCCAATAAAAATTACAATAATATTCAAATTTCGTTGCAATTTTATCTGTGAAATGAAGCTCACCTAAATGCATCAAAATTTTCAAAATTTTAGGAGCTGACATTTGACCCCATCTAAAATAGAATGTGACCAAATTCAATCTCTACGACATCGTCATTTCGATGCGCCATGGTATCCTCTTTCCACACATGTATAATACAGGTGTGTGTGTTATTCCGTTAACCCAAAAGCGGAAAAATCGTCTCTTGGGCACCCTACTATAACAGAAAAACAACAAAAGCATAATAATAAAAAAAAATAAATAGATAAAAACATAAAAATCAGAAAATAAATATCTTTCATTTGATTACTATTTAAAACAATAAGTTACATTAGGCACGAATTATCAAAATTTAGTATGTACTTTAATTTGTAACTTCTAAACAAGCTAGGATTCTAAGGCAAAAGTGTATTTTAAAACTTGTTCTTTACAAAACGGCTTCATATATCGGCAAGCCATTTTCTGTATTAAACATGAAATTGAAATATACTAAAACTTTTTTTAGTCTTAAAGTTATGAATTTTTAAAAATGATCAATTTTACATACAAATGCACATCATTATAGACTAGAACTCACCATTAAATTATAAGGGGAGCTAACTGTGCATTATGAAACAGTCCCATTACACAAAAAAGTCCCCTATTTTTATCACGCATTCAGTACTCTCGGCATTTGTTATTTGATTACCCAGTATATTTTTTCATCATTTTCCGCATGCTATACTTACATTTAGTACTGATACGTAATGAGACATTAAAATTCTCAACATCTTGTTTTGAAGGTGGGCGTGTTTAAATAATACTGGTCGAGGGACAACTGAGGCATCAGTAGAGAAGGGGTCGGACAAGGTAAAGGGAGAACGGAAGAAAGGGTCTGGAGAAGGAAAAGGGTGTTGGAGAAAGGAGAAAGTGGTAGGGAAAACGGACAAAAGGGACAAGAAAGTTGAAAGTATTACTTGTCACCAATAAGGAAATTGTTAAAGGTCAGGCAAGTTTTTTTGGAAAGCTAATACTTGTTCTAGGTCAAGTTCAGCTACTTACATGAACATTCTCCCTCTGTTATCTGTATGTCATCAACTGATATACTGCTATATATTCCGCCTTGAATGCTCTCAAACACCACTTTGTAAGAAGGATAATAATTCAATCCGACAGTGATTTTAGTCCATGCATTTCCAGTATTGTTCTGAATTGTACGGAGGGGTTGTGTAATATTTGACTCTACTAACTGGTATACATTCAAAGTTCCTGAAGATGTTCCATCTATTTGATACCAGAATGTCAGGCATTTAACATCATTTGATATTATTGTATCACTGGAAAGTCTGGCCTTGGTTCCGCTCGGTGGGACAATTTGAGCTGCTGAATAATACCCGGTGCTAATAATGTGTCCAAAATCTTTAAAAAGAATCACTTGAATAAATTTTGTTTAGTTTTGATGTCGAATTTCAATTAACCCAAGCTTTCTTTTCATTTTTATTATATTTTTTGTTTTTGTTTTGTTTTGTTTTGTTTTGTTTTGTTTTTGTTTTTTATTGTTTTTTTTTTTTTTTTTTTTTTTTAAATCAGCAAACAGTACAAGACTCTTTAGTATGTAATATCCTGCATGATCAAGGGTTAAAGCAACACTTATTACCGGTAAGATGCAATATCTGTGTTTCAGATGTCATCACAGCTACATGTATGTTTCGTTATCAGCCTCTCATCATCCCCTGAAACTTTCATTAAAGCGTGGTCAGATTAGTCGAAACATAAAGTTTCTACAACGAGAACTAAGTTGATTATGAAATTTCTCACATCGAGTTAAATAAATTTTGCAAATGTTTGAAAACGAGGCTTGCCGAGTTTTTAAACATTTGAAAATTTATTTTACAAGATGTGAGAAATTTCATAATTAACGTGTTTAAGTTGTAGAAAATGTTTCTCTAATGACATTTTGTAAAACACCGAGGATTATGTTCCGAATAAATTTGGCGGAAAATTCCTCGTGAGTGTCTCTCTCTAGAGATGAAAAATATTTTTTCACACCGGTCAGGCGTTGGTTAAATTTGCTAGAAATTAGAGAAAAAATGTAATACAGTCAGGCAATATAAGTCGCAAAAAAAACTCGAATTCAAATGATTCACCTGTTAAAAATGCTGCGATAAATTGCGATATGGTTAAATAGATGTCAAAATGACAATGATCATTTTTATCAAAAGGGGCAAAAATTGTTTTTGAGCAGATATATCATGATAAGGAGAGGTATTTGCCACAAATACAAGTCGCGCGGGGCGGTAAAATTTCCCGAACCTGAAAGGCGAGGGAAATTTAGACCCAAGACTTGTATTTTTGGCAAGTACCCCGGCGTTCATGATAAATCTCTTTATAATTTCACCGAATGTCTCTATCATTAAAGCACACAGATGACTCCGGTACAAATACAATATACCATGGTGAAGGGGTATTTGCCCCCCCCCCCCCCCCAAAAAAAATATAACGGCTATAAACCAATCAGAATGCAGCTTACTTGCATAAGTTGTAATAATTAACAATAGTTTATAACTGTCGTGGCCGGTAAACGTACCACGCAACTATCAACTAATTTTTTTTACAGTACATTAAATATTTTCAAATTAATACCAGTTGCATTAAGCATACATGTACGAGCAAAATTATACAAAAGACGTCAGTTATCCACTTTATAAAGCCGATTATATTTGGAACCTTACAATATCTAAATTTTTGTAAATTTTGTTGAAAACTAAGGAGTATCTCCCTCATGCAAAGCTCTGTCCTTAGGTAATTTTGGCTTTACATTTGGATCATATTGGTTATTTGTTCTCTATCAGTTTTTAAACATCTTTGAGTTTCTGGTCTTCCAAAAGTTTAGATTTTATCTGCACTGAAGAGACATAAGTTGTCGGAATGCGCAAATGTGGAAATTAAATTCACAGTAACTTCGGTATGTAGTTATTTGTTACCACTGGGTCGAATCCACTGCTGGTGGACTGTTAGTCCCCGAGGATATTCACCAGCCCAGTAGTCAGTACTTCGGTGCTGACCCGAAAGCCGATTATATTTGGAACCTTACAATATCTAAATTTTTGTAAATTTTTTTTGAAAACTGAGGAATATCTCCTTCATGCAAAGCTCTGTCCTTAGCTAATTTTGGCTTTACATTTGGATCATATTGGTTATTTGTTCTCTATCAATTTTTACATCTTTGAGTTTCTGGTCTTCCAAACGTTTAAATTTTATCTGCACCGAAGAGACATAAGTTGTCGAAATGCGCATATGCAAAAATTAAATTCACATTAACTTCAGTATGTAGTTATTTATCACCATTTTATTTATAAAATACCCGTTCAATGTCGGGAAGATGACGGTTGTGTTCCGGTTGTGTGCTCTCGAATTTGTTGTTCGTTTAATGGATTTTCTTTACTGGTCTCTCAATCTAATTTGCTTCTGACTTTTGTTGTCACTTTTATGTACAAAGTGTTAATTCCACGATTTTCATTATATATCTATCAGCATGAATAATTTAACAGCTATTGTATTCTTCTTTCTTGAGCATATTTGACTAGATCATTAGTACACGTGCTTTAAAAAATGTCTACGGCCTTCAGAATTTTTTATGTGACTTTTCTTTTTAATCGTTTTCTTTTCTCCTTCGCATCCCTTTTTTCATTAAATAATTAAACTTATGATTCAAATTGCATTATCTCATATCACTATACTTTTTTTAAATTCTTTACATCATGTGTTAATCTACCTGAACACATTCATCAGTATCTTTTACATAGTTCTTGTCATTCGCAATTCTTTTAAATTCATTTAGCTTACTTAAAGGATACCTATACTTACTTGATCCTGTTGTATGGTCTGAAAAGGGTGGATAGCTGTAAACATCTCTTATTGTCCAGTCAATAGCATCAACATCGTCCTTATTCCAATTACATAAACCATGTTCAAAATCACAGCTGTGATTTGAAGCTAAAAGTAAGGTGCTGAATAAGCTAATCGAAAATAATTTGCATGATTTTAAAATGAAATGAAGTGAATTTTTTTTCAGTAAATTTAAAAATACGAATGCGATATATTTCTATACTTTTTACTTTTACTATTCGAAAATAATAACTTCTCGTTATTTTATTTGAAACAAAGGTTATGATTGATGATTCTTTAGAATTACAGCCTTTTGCTAAGCCCGCCTAATGAAAGAAGTTTTAAGGTAAACCGATGTCCGACTTGGTATCCGTCTGTCTGTTCAAAACTTGACAATCAGGTCAAACTTTGTACAAACATTGATTGGATGGTCTCAATTTCAGAAGAATTTTCGTGAAGTATTGATTTTTCTCTCAAAGTTATGGGACTTCATTCGCCAATTTTAAAGAAATATTCTAACTTGACAACCCTATATTCAGTCCCCTTCAAATTTTGTAGAGCTTTTTGGCATAATTGACTGAAGATCTGAATGTTTCGGCGAAATTCCTTTTGCCCTGTTCCAAACGTGTTTATTCCTATATTGATTATTTGTTGATTTTTTCTCCTTCAGCTACTAGACAAGTTGTTGATTTTGATTCTTCCAAATTTTTTGATTTGATCTGCACTAAGGAGTCATAAATTATCGAAATGTTATTTACAGTAACGTCCATACATGTATTTTACTTCATTGGATCCTTTTCTTGAATTATGGGCTAATATTTTTGCTGTTTTGTGCTCTATTTAACCTCTTGATCTTTTCCAGGGTATTCATTAGATAAAGATATCTAGCTTAATCAGCCTGTACACGAAATTCTAATTTCAGAACTCGCTTGTATAAATCATTTATACAGATCTGAAGGCGCGGCTGTAATAGCTCATTTGCCTACATAGGAGTGCATAACTTTAAACTTTGGATTTTCCTGCAAGAACTATAGATGGTCCTACATGTATATGCTGAGGTTAATCATGTACAGTCACCTGGGTATTATGTTTGGCATAAAGGACCAATCCATGGTCTGTTTGGAAAGTATTCAAGCTCCATTGAATTATTCTCAAGTAACGACTGTTGACCTCTTTGTAAGACTTTTAAAGGGATATATATACATATATTATATATATATATATATATATATATATATCATCTCTAAGCAGCGACGCAAATACATACAAGAACTCTCTAGATGAACATTGCATTACAAATGCGAATTGTATTACCTTTGCAATTATATGAAAATTTGAATTGTCCATCCCCCCATAAGCAGTCAGAATTCAAATGACTGCTGGTAATTTTACAACTCTCTCTTCCATCACAGATCCGTTTTGTTTGCTCGGTGTCATTAGCATCCAGGGAACAGTTTTTAAGATCTGTTATCCCAAAAATGGTAAGATTACTGATTTTAATCACAGTTCTGTTCGAACAATTTACTTCTTGTTCCCCTGGGAATGGAATGCCAATTATTGCCCTTTTAGCATCTAGAAGAAATAAAAGAGAATATGAATGAAATTATGATTCTAAATATTTTGAATAAGTGTCATAAGAAAGTTCTATTTAAAGTATACACCAAACGAGTCATATACAGATGTTGCCGATTTACGTTGATTAAACACTTTATGCATATACTGGTCTGAAGCGACCTGCAATATAAATTGCTTTTGGAATCTAGCTCCATTACTTGTCAAATAAATTATTATTTATTGTTAACTAAAGTAAAGCCGTTACTGTTGGGGGGGGGGGTTGTTGTTTTTTTGTTTTTTGTTTTGTTTTTTGTTTTTTGTTTGGTTTTCTTTTGTTTGTTGTTTTTTTTTTTGTGAAAGTAGAGTTTGATTTTATATGCAAACAATGGAATTTTGCCAAGTAACGACTGCAATCAGTCAATTCGAGACATTAACTGTGCCATTATCCTTTAGAATCTAATTCGTATTTTAAAAACAATGTTGAAAATATTTGCATTTAAAGATTCAATTAAATGTTGATGAAAAAGCCTACCTGAGCATACAAGGAAAAGGAACAAAAAATAAGTAATTCCAAAAACATCAACATTGTACATTCTCCTAGAGTGAAAGTAATATACTGTATGTACATAAAATAGGATAAGCAGTTGTACCAGGAAGCTACTAGTATGACTAATATATATGTATTAGCCTGTTGTTGATACAAGTAATAGTGAATTTAGCCCTAGGGCTTCTATTGTTATCCATCCATACTCAGGTTTTTAAATTTGATAATTTCCGATTTTTACCTTTACCACTTTGTTTCCGGATATGAACAACATAAAATTTTAGTGTCACTGTTTCCCCTATGACGGAGAATTTTATTATGGCTACATAATGAATCTGTACTTGTTTATACTTAATTTCTGGAGCACCTGATGTCACTCTGTTTTTTTTAGAGTTCGCACTGTTAGTGCTTTAGTTTTTTGTGTCGTATATGTAGTGGTTGTGTGTTTTGTGGGTATGTAGTGTCTTTGGTCTTCCGTTTTCTGGTGTTCTTAATTTTGCCTTGTTTCTGGACTTTTATTTATGTAATCTTGTGCTTTGTTCCTTCGGTATTCTACTACCGTTGTTTCGCAACCATCATAGTTACTCGTATTTGACATTTATGATAGTTCATGGCACTGAATGTGAAACTACCATGACCTTAAGGGCATACGATACAGTATAGATCCCATATTGATTTTTTCACGTAAATCCGATATAACATTAACTTTGATATGAGGATTCCAAATATGCAAAGAAAAATATACCTTCATGACTTACTTTTTGAGATATTTAACGTTGAAAATAGCTAATTTTGGGGTAAAACCCAATAATTTGCGTTTTTCATGTAAATTTTTAAAAGGTTGTAACTTTAAAAGTACTTGGGCTATTTCAGTTCTGTTTTTTGTTCTGTGTTGCCCATTTTATCCCCTTTAAATGGGATTATGATAAAACATATTAACAACTTCCGATATATCCCTTATTTGGTGTTTTTGTACATGTAATGCTCGATTATAGCTATATTCATGGATTGAAATCGAGATATAAAAAAAAATTGACTATTGATTTTTCCTTCATAATTTGGCAATTGGTTCCCTCGGTGACATTCTTCTGAAAGCCAAGGAGAAAATAGGGGGTCCATGTGCTAGTTTTTAAAATATTTGAGAAAAACTGTAAAAAAAATCACCACAAAATTATATAATTTTGGCGGTAAATGACGTTGCGTTGTATTTCTCTCGGTATAACGTCCATCATTTTTACCCGCCGATTTTTTCGTTGTTCTATTTTTCGTTAGTTAATCGGGTGGTCGAGTATCGCAAGTTAGTGTCACAAATATTTGTTAATTATTGGTTTTCGCATGTTAATTTTTTTGTCAATTCCAGTAATGGTCTCACATGGTGCAGGACGATAAATGTATATTTGAAAGTGGGGTCTATCTTTGGGTGACCCATACATACGACGATGTTGTGTCCGTTTATGTAAATTCAGCTGAGTGTCTAAATAACATTCGGCCAGTTATGCACAAGTACCAGTTAATGGTAGAATGTCATTGGCTGAAGAAGGGGAGTTTGAGTGACTCGTGTTGAATAATCTATCAAAGGAATAATCATAATGTTTATTTGTAGTTTGTCTGCTAGGAAACTTTGTCTCCTATTCACGATGGAGTTTCTCTAGTTCCATTATTTAGTGTTTTTATCAAAGTCTTACTGCACGGAAAATTAGGACAGTAAAATTGTAACCTGAATTACCGTAAATAAAGGACCAAATAAAGAAAATGAAAACGACATGCATTTATCCTAGAAGGTACAGAAGATAGACCGGACATTTTACCAACTATTTAACCAGTTCGAAGTCTTATGAATCAATTAAAACAATCCTGGTGTATTTACTTTGTATAGTAGTGACTTAGTCGCTACACCTTCACAACACGACGTCTACAGTTGTGCGACTTGTTCAAATATACAGCCCACGTTGCATCAGTACATTTCAAAGTTTAACGGAACCTCCACCATACCATGACATTTACACACCGGGTATCCCGATAAAGATGCCACGGAGCATATTGCTCCGTCTGTGTTGTATCGATGTTAAATGATAAAATCTCACGGTGCAAACGGAACTCCGTGAAATATTCATCATAACATCAAAGGAAAAATCAAGATACAACACACACGGAGCAATATGCTTTATCGAGATACCCCGAGTGTGATTTATTTAGGTGTAAAGTTTAAGACCTTTTTCTGAATACAATAATAAAGCGTTGTTAAAATTTTACATTGTATATAAATCTAATGTGTTGTGAGTAAGATCCTGGATTGTGCATTTCGCTGTAATGAAAAACCGGTGTGTGTTACGTTTCAAACTAATATTGTCCTTTTCCCGCGAATTCATGACAATGTTTTGAGCGACGTCACGAAAATCGGGAAAACGTTACCACTCCGCATAACAACGTTATTATCTCCCCTGTAACTGTATCGTATGCCCTTAATATTCTAAATTTCTATCATTCACGCGGGATTCTCGGGACTTTTCATTCAGTCGGCGATAAATAAAAAAGGCGCGTTAGTGCAGGAGTACATGGGTTATCTCATCGCCGACTGAATGAAAAGTACCGTGAATCCCGCGTGAATGATTTAAATTTAGAATGTGAAGGTCGTGGTAGTTTCACATTCAGTGCCATGAACTACCATAAATGTCAAATAAGAGTAAAGGAATCGAGATACAGGAATGAAGTGGGGCTTTCCTATGATATAAAAGGGGTTTTCTGTTTAGAAAATCATTCGGGAAGAGAATGTAAAAGGCATAATTACATGTATAAGGTTTGGGTTATTTTATTGAGAAAATTGAAAACGAAGCGAGCAGGGTATCAGAAATAGGATTTCCCTTGTGTTTTTTTTTCTCCGAGATTCATATTTGATAGTAAACAATTTTTTTTCTAGACCGGTAGCAAGTCCCTGTGGTTTACGTTGGAAAACTCTCGTGTTTGTCCGATCTGGAGTTACTTCCCTTTGCATAAAATTGTAAAATGTGGGTCAAATTCAGGAATTCCGGATGAATTGGAAAATGGTCTATTTATATGACCACTAAAATAATTGAGGTCGTACAAATCAATTCAATTTTTATTTAAGCAACTTTATAATGGTTTAAGTCTTGTAGTAGCGTGGACCATGTCTCCTTTAAATACTTTTTCCATTTGAGTAATCTTTTTGAAAATGGGGGGGGGGGTGTTTAAATTATTAAATTAGCTACTATTAACACAACTTTATACAAGTAGAGTAAATTGATAGTTCGCACTTCCAACTTGGAATCAGTAAGAAATGTTAATTTGAAATAATAAAATACCGAAGTTACTGTGAATCTAGTTTCTGCATATACATTGTAATTTCGACAACTTATGTCTCTTCCGTGCAGATCAAATCAAAACATTTAGAAAGTGAGTAATGTCAACTTGGAAGTTAGATGTGAGAGGCTATTACGACAGGATGTCTCTACCAGTATATTGTTAAAATGTATTTTCCAAATCACTTGATCGAAATGACCAGAAAATATCCGACATTGAAGTAGTGAATGTTCCTTTTCTATGTTTGATCACTTGTTTATAAAGAATGAATCCCTTCTAAATTAAGAGTATAACATTATATAGTATTTACATACTAGTATTCAAAAAATCATTAATTTGAAAATATTAATTTGATGATTTAATAAATATATTAAGAATAATAAAGAAAATTTTAGAATTAAAAACAAAAGCAGAAAAAAATGAATATTGCAAACAAAATTCGAAATTCAGATCCAGACAAATTTTTCTTGAAATTTCTCTAATTTCAAAAGATTTTTTTTAATAAACATTCTTCAATTTAGTGGATTTTATTATACAATATTGTATAACAACTAGGTGTAAACTTTAAGGTAAAGGGGAAGGAATTCAGTAAGGGAACCAGTTTGTTTATCTGTGTACCCGAGAAATGATAGGTAAAGTAAGGATTGGCTGTGCTGCATGATAAGATGTAAATGAGGCAAGTATTTCACATATTCATGTTATTTACTCTTTGTAATCTTTCAATAAATAATTAAAAAATGTTTAGCACTTCACAGAAATTTTTGGTGATTTCTTTTTTAAAAGATTGATTTTCTCCCATTCTGTGCAGACATTGTGAACTTTAAAGGGGGCATCCCCACTCTTCTTTAAATACCTCAAAAGGAAAGCGGTCATGCATATATAAACTTTTTATTTTTCGAAGTGCAAATAAAAGTTCCTGAACAGCAAGAATAGTTTTTGATCTGATCATTGTTAGAAAGTACTATAAATCTGAAATATATTAGCATTGTGGGCAATTGGAAATGAATTCCTTCCTTGTTCCCTTAAACATCCTTCCTTTAGGTTCTTTTAGAGTATCAATCTTTTGAATATCACTTCTCAAAGCTAGATTACATTTGATTTTGAGAGAACGATTTTTATTTTTAAAAAATGATAGACACTGATACTGCTATCTTGTTTTGGGTCAGTAAGTATATATTGAAGATTAAACACAAATTTAACGAACAATTTAGAGAACCAACATGGACATCAGACCCGTCAAGTTTTGAAAATTGCCGCTCGCGTGGGATTTGCCAAAATTGTCAAAGATCAAACCAAGGAAAAAATTAAAAGATCAAAAAAGTTTCCCCAACATTTGGATAAGCTTCGCGTGAGTCTCACGCGAATCGCGTGACACTTGACAGGTCTGGGACATGTTTGCATGAACTTCTCAAAGATGAGACATGGTGCATCGACAGGGTTAAGCGTCTCCTGCTATGCATACGAGAAACGAAATGTACAAATAAAAAATATGAACCGGGAACTGGTCATGTCTCATAGACAAGATGATAATATTCAGTGCCAGAATTAGTCTACTTTGAACACACGAGTCAAAAGATGTGGGAATTTTACATTTTATTTGTCAAGCTAGTGATTACGATTTCTGAATTTAATTCTTTATTTCAATCGTTTTTCCTCATACCCATAAAGTGGTGGTTTTAAAGGTTTGTGAAGTCCGTGTATTGAAAGGATCAGTATCAGCGGAGATATATACTAGTATACGCAGTATACAGGGTCAGAATTTAGGAATGGGGAATTAAAGATAGGAAATTTGAAGTCATTACCTTTGTCATCAATTCTAGTTTTAAGAATGTCATTTCTAAAAAACAAATACAGATATGAAATCGAATTTATATTTTCTGAAGTGTCTTTAATTTCCAGTGGTTTAGGACATATAAGATGTAATAATTCATTGAAATTTTGGTTACTGAACTAAAGAGTTCATCAATATATTGAAAGGTGAAATTACACTTTTGTAAGTAACATATACCAAGTTGGATGTGTGTTTTCTTCTTATCTTTTTGATGGTTTTGTATAAATTCGACTTGACTAAAATGCAAAAACATATCGGCAAGTAGGTCTGCACAAAGAAGTTTATTGTCGATTTAAAGGTCTAATCTATTTGGAATGTTATCCTCAGTATATTTGTTGTTGTCCTTGACAAAGTAAGATCTTTAATGGCTTAAGTCGAGATACTTTTATCTGTGTCCACCATTTTATAGAAAAAAACATTATCCGAGACATATATGTAATCTATCTGTTGGTAGTGCATTGGGAATAGGGAAATACAGAGAAGAAACCTGAAGTTTTGATACTTTTACAGAATCTTAATGATGTATCTTTCAGACAAGAATCTTCTAATTTTTATGAATTCACATCTTATTGTCACCAATAGTTTTGGAGTCCCCTTTTTAACAGTAAAATTTCTATCAGAATTCGAGAGCGGGTTCCAAGAACCTGTTATATATTTTTATACCATTTTTGTGTCGCCCACACCTAGTGCAGGATCGACACATATAGGGATCACTATCCGTCGTCTTGCGTCCGTCCGTCCGTCTCCATGGCTCCCAATTTTTTAACATTATCCGCATCTCCTCCTAAACTGCTTGGAACTTTTCAACCAAACTTGAAGAAGCGCTTCAGTATATTCTAGATGTGCACCATGCATTTGGTTTTTCCTTTATTTTTTCCAGATTTTAAAGCTATAATTGGAATTTGTCAATTAGCTCATTGGAGTCTGATGGTATGCCTCCATTATCCGAAACTCCTCTTAAACGTCTTGGTAATTTCCAACCAAACTTGTAGGAATTCTTCAGTGTATATTGTAGATGTGTATGGAAAGCCAACCGTAAATTTTTATTTGTAACTTGTAACTGTGTAATTTCTAAATTATTAATTCCTAAATTGCAATTTTGTAACTTGTCACTGTGTAATTTCTCAATTCGTAATTCCGTAAATTGTCAATTTGTAACTTGTCACTGTGTAATTTCTCAATTCTTAATTCCGTAAATTGTCAATTTGCAACTTGTCACTTTGTAATTTCTCAATTCTTAATTCTAAAATTGTCAACTCCCCCATCGTAGTTTCTTCCTTAGCTATATTTGATATTACTCATTATTCGGATTTCGTTTGGTTTAATGCATTTTAAACATTCTTTGAAACTATGGATTTCCTATGTTTGGGTTCTAGTGCTGCTGATGAGGAATTAATTTCCGAAATGGCCATTCAGCTCATTAAAAATTATTGCAGTTGGAGTTAACATATGTGTTATGGTCTCATGTTCATTTACAACATATCCTTTCGTAAAATATTATGTACTAGACCATAAAAATGAGGTAAAGGTCAAAAGCCACATGGCAGACTGACATGTATTAACCAAGACCAAGTTATATATACCAAATATCATTGATTTATCACTTGTAGAAACAGACCTAAGCAAAAAAGGCATTGGACCTTGAAATTGAGGTCAAGGTCAAAAGCCATATGTACTAACCAAGACCAACGTATGTACCCAATATCATTAACATATCACTTGTAGTTATTGAAAAACAGATTTAAGCAAAAAAACTTAACCTGGTCACTAGACCGTGAAATTGAGGTCAAGGTCAAAAGCCATGTGGCAGACTGACATGTACTATTCAAGACCAAGCTATATACCAAATATCATTGACCTATAGAGTGTGGTTATTGAGAATAAGACTTAAGCGAAAAAACTTAACCTTGTTATTGGACCGTGAAATTGAGGTCAAGGTCAAAAGCCATCTGGCAGACTGTCATGTACTAACCAAAACCAAGCTATATACCAAATATCATTGACATATCACTTGTAGTTATTGAGAAAAAGACATAAGCAAAAAAAACTTAACCTGGTCACTGGACCGTGAAAATTGAGGTCAAGGTCAAAAGCCATATAGCAGACTGACATGTACTAACCAAGACCAAGCTATATACCAAATATCGTTGACCTATAGCTTGAAGTTATTGAGAAACAGACATAAGCAAAAAACTTAACCTGGGCACTGGACCGTGAAATTGAGGTCAAGGTCACATGAATTTTGGTCCGGCAGCTAGGGTTCGCCGTACGCTACCTATGGACCAAATTTATAGTTTCTACATCAAAGGCTTCTATATAATAATTTGAGTTTACGCCGCCGTCGCCGTCATACTTTGCACGCCTAAAAAGTGTTCGTAAAGAGCCCTTATTTTCTGCAAAAGTGTGTTTAAAGCCTGTGGTTTGCAAACTCAACATTGAGAAAGCTATGTCTTTCATAATTAAGTAATAGTAACAGGTTTGTGTTTAGCAATATCTCTTTTAATATATGTTAGTTAATATGAAGTCGAATCTTAATCTGTAACGGAGGTTTTTGGCTTCTTCAATTAGAAAAGTTAATTTTGAGAAGGGTCGAGAAAACAGGGATGTACATGTTACAGTACTGTTAAAATACTGGTTATAGATTCCTTGTGAGTTGTCAAGAATGTGTATATCCGATGGACATGGGTTTTCCCTCTGTGTTGTGACGAATTTTATATAATTGGAACCTGCTGACATTCTTACCAACAGGACTTGATATATCGAAAATTTGATCGTTGCAACCGATGTGCCAAGTCTCCTTATCCAACCTTTTTTTTGTATACGGTGAAAAATACTCACCGTATGTATGGTTGTTATTTTTTCTATGTCTAATTAATTTTGACTGAGGCTTATTTTGCCCGTAAATATTGAAATATTGCACAAATGGCGATATTGTTAATTTGATTAGCATTTTCAATTCTGAAAATAACAGATTATTGCAAAATACGGATTAGTTCAGAAAGTCTAAGAAAAAGAAAGCATCGGTTGCACTAAGTTAGGGTCTTCAAAACATTGCCAATAACTTGCTTCACTACACCATAGTTTTTGCAGCACTGTTATATTTATTTTCTGGTGCAACACACCATCGAACATCAACAATGGAATGTGTATCGATGTAAATGTAAACAAAGTATGTCTGCTATTTTGGAATTGCTAGATGACTTTTATTGGTTGCCTTTGTTGTTCTTCCAATACACGTTTTAAAATAGCATAGTTTTCTGCAGGGTGAACCTTCCGTTTTACCTAAACAGTCTTAATGTTTGAACACATAAGCGATGAAAGTACTGAAGATAACCTTTTATACTCTACTCATAAAAATATTGCAGTTGTACAATCTGGCTTCCTTACTTCACTATTAAATTCTGCCACAAACTGAACATATAAGTACAACTCACTGCCGCAGATAACTCTTATCCTCATCCGATCTCCCCTTCTACTAACTGACGCGATCGTAGTGAGAAGAATATAATAAATGATCACGAATGGATTTGTTTGGTTACACTACAGACGACAAGTTTGATTCCTGAAGAGTTTCCTATCATTCTGATAAAAAGGTTCACAGTAATAGCCTTGATCAGGTTAATGCCGCATGTTGTTTGCTTTTACACAAAGAACTTATCATTGCTTTTAATAGATCAAGCGATTAAAAGTTAGAAATGGTAGATGTTTAAGTAGTATTACAGCTAAGAGTCGGGCAGTGGGTGGCACATAAAACATTTAAATTCTGTATGTCTTTGGCTTAGGCGTATTCGTTTGGTCATAAAAGCACATCCCAAAACGTTTTTGTTTTACATTTGAACAGGTGATAGGTCTAGAAATAATTTTTGGCTGGTTGTATAGAGAAAAAATGGCGCGAAATCTTTTCCCGTACTTTTCATTGTACACTGTAACTGAATTTTGGACAAAATAAAACAGAACTTTTATCTGTCAAATAACTAAATACCGAAGTCACTGTGAATTTACTTTCTGCATATGCGCATTTCGACAACTTATGTCTCATCAGTGCAGATAAAATCTAAACGTTTGGAAGATGATGTTTTCTTGGTTAGTTTTATTAAAATTAAACAATAACGAGTTCCTATCGTAATTTATGTTATTCTCTTGTCTTCATTAGTGTTTTTCTGGTGCGGTTCGCTTGTGAGTTGTGGCATGTGATTGTAGTTCCCGACAATTGTAGTGTTTACTGTTATTCTGTTTATGTAATCAAAAGTTTTTCCTCAATGTGCCACCGCACTTATGCACTTATGCACTTTGCCTGTTTCTCCGACAGTCTGGAGCTTAATTAACTTAAAGTGATTGTATTTTAAGAAATATATCTTGGATTATATACGTTTCTCTGTCAATTAGACCGGTGTAGAAATGGTGCTTATGGAATAACATGTGAAATCATACAACAAACTACCATAATCAAATTAGAAAAGTTGGAAATTTTGAAAGGAAAAGCACACAGTTGCTATCATTTTTAATGATGAAAAGTTGTGACAGTCGTATTTTTAATCAGACTAGTATTCAAAATATTATAAATTTCTTATATATATATCTCCCTGATGAAACGACTATAAATGCAAAGAATATTTATCATCACCTTTATATCTTTTGCCAACGTAAACAAAATATATCAACAGCAAAGCAATCCATGGACAATGACAACATCGGAAACACTAAAAAACAAGGACACCACTTGAATACAGGACAAAAAAGACAAATAAAGACACACATACAGATGAACAATACGGACTCAATAAAAACCATGGGTGAGATCAGGTGTACCGGTAGAGTAGGCATCTCCTGCTTCTTATAAGACACCCGTCCTGTTGAACATGTCAACTCCGGTACAAAAGTCAAATCCGATAGAAGAAAACCAAACTTTAAGCTCTGAAATACAGGACCGTAATTCCCTGAAATAGTCATACATTTATACTGTGATGATAACACTTTAACCTAAATATCAATATGGACATAAATATTGTCTTTCAGAAATATGCGATGGACTTCTATCCTTTTCTACATAATGCGCCATTGACAAACAGACAAATTCCAGCCTGATATAATCGTTATGATGATTGGGTGTTCAATTGCATCCTATTATCTGTTACTGTTGTCTCCATTTGCATTATTTTTTTCACGATATATCTTTTCTAACTTTGCTTTGTGAAATTTGTCTTCTCTTACGCTTGCTCATATTTTTCCGCCGATTAATGCATATATACAATCATCTCTCCTTGTGAAGTTTTAATTTTCAATTCCATTTGATATGGAGTATTTATTACGCATTCTTTATATTTCAAGCAGCATTATAGTTTACATAAGTCTCCGAGCCGTCCTGGTGGGCAACATCATATGTATTGTCTATACTGTGGTTATAAACGTTGCCTTGTGGTGTGCTTAGCCTATGTCGATTTTTGTGCGCATGATCATAACAGCCATCAATGGACGGCTTATAACTATCATCTGCTTGGTCGTCATCATTACCCTGTGACGTTATAGGTTTTGCAAGCTCATAATATGCATTAGGTTCAATATTTCCTTTCGGGTGGTCGTCATGACATTCTGCTTCTTTGGAGTTAGTTCCCTTACACTGCAGTACTTCACTGATGATGGTTTCGAAACAGATTTTGAATTGTGGCTTTGGACATTGCTTGATAAGTTAGCGTAATCGTACTTTTGTACATCTTTTTGAAAGTGAGCTGTAGAAGTGTTTTCTCCAACAACCTCGTAAGTTTCATTTTCTGCGGAAGGTAATTTCGTATGCGATGAATCGTCATATAATACAATGTATGAATTGCGTCCGGAATCGTTCTCTGATATTCCAGGCAAAGTTCAGAAAAAAATATATAAATAAATGTCACTTTTCTACATTTATACTGTTCATTTTTTGTGGCATTTCTACTATTGAAATTAGATACAAAGTCCGTATGAACAAAAAAACTTTGAATTTACCAAATAACACAAATCTCAAGATTGGACTTTCCCTTTTGACTATACAGCTAAAAATTTAGTAAACTATGTCCAAAAATTTGTCAATTTAGATTTTATTTTTATATGAAATTCTTTATAACCGTTCTTTGTTACGGTATGTCTAACAATATATTTCACATTACATTCTATTTATTATGGTAATAGCAATGATTATTCCTATTACCAAGATAATACCAGCTATGATTCCTCCAATTCAAGAATGTAGTCATATAATGAAGTAAACATAATACTGAAATCTGAGAAACTACGGCAATACAATGAAAAGTGAACCTACGTATGATTGGAACTGTATAGCTAACGTTCCTATCGAGACAAATAGGGATGTGAATAAGGTGAAAATCGGTTGGTTTGTTATTTGTCAAAGAAAATATTAATTTATATGTGAAACATTGTTCAATATCAACTTATTATCTTGGGGCACTTATTACATCTCTTTTTAGTAAATAACATTGTAGGTATTTCTGTATAAGCTACACGTTGTTCTTTTATTATTATTATTTTTTTTTGTTATGCATAAAGTTTTACCCTTGTCCGTCCGTCCATACGTACGTACGTCCGAAATTTTCGTCAAAGATTTCTAAGCTTGTGTATGCAGGAATGATTTTATATTTGGTCTGAAGCTTTGGTATGATGAGTTGTATCGTGTCTCCCCATTTCAAGTCTGTCGCTCATCTTCTTCCTGTTTGCCGATATATCTGTATGGCGGGGGCATCCATGTCCCATGGACACATTTTCTTTTATTTTATTTATTATACCCCCGCTTTGCGGGGGGGGATATAGTGTTCGTAGTGTCCGTCCGTCCTTCCGTCCGTCCGTTTGTCCGTCTTTCTGTACCCAAAAGCTCGTATCCACTACTCCTCCTAAACCACTGATTGGAATTTCGTGAAACTTATGCTGGAGCTTAATAACATATCGTAGATGTGCGCCATGCATTTTGTTTTCCAATAATTCCTTTTTTCCAGATTTTTGACATGTTTTGGACTTTGTCATTTAGCTCAATGCAAACCATATGGTGACCACCTGGTATCCACTACTCCTCCTAAACCGCAGATTGGAATTTCATGAAAGTTATGCAGAAGCTTAATTACATACTGTAGATGTGCACCATTCATTTTGTTTTCCAATAATTCCTTTTTTTTCTAGATTTGTGACATACTTTGGAATTTTGTCATTTTAGCTCAATGAAAACCTGGTATCCACTACTCCTCTTAAACCCCTGATTGGAATTTTATGAAAGTTATGCAATAGCTTAATTACATTTTGTAGATGTGCACCATGTATTTTGTTTTCAATGGATTTAGTTTTTTCAGATATTTAAAAAAAAATCAGAAAGGGGTGGGGACGGGGGTATCCGTGGCCCACTAGGCCACAGTAACTCTAGTTTATTATTATTGTTATTATTATTATTTTTTTTTCCACTTTTCTATTTGGATAAATGTGGTTGTTGCTCCGACTTTGTGTCATCATTGCATTTCACTTAAACCGCAGAAATGAATATCACCGAAGTTGTTGTTCAACCATTGACGTATCTGGGGCATTCCGGGTTGGGATCCACCTTTTTCTAGATTTTTCTCTCAATAACGTGCAAAATTTAGGTAAAATTCTACAAAAATAGTAAAAAAAATCGAATGGTATCCCCTTTTTTAGGAACACCATCGGAACCCCCTTTTTCGAAGGCTGCATCCATCGGTCATCATCTTTTGGTGGCCAAGAACTTTCATATAAGCTGTCATTTAAGTCACCGATACGTGTGGATTACACTTCTAGTACATGTAGTATATTAGAATACCTTACCTGCCGGGCTTGTTCTATCCTTTACATTCTCCGACAGTGTGGAATTGTAAAATGGTGTTGAATAAAAGCCTGTTGATACAAAACATAACATTCACGTCAAGATTGCAATATCACAAATATAATGGGATAGTAGTCTACCATGATTAATCGACATTTTGCTTCGTTGTTGAACATTTACAAAATTCAATCTTCACAAATATGCCCAATTTCGACCTATCTCTAGATACATTGAGTGCCTATAGTAATGTTTTAATGTCAACGGTTACTTTACCTCCACAAAATCACTAGTGACAACAACATTTAATCAATCAATTCTGTCATTCACTTATGCCCTATTTAAGTTCCTTCATTTTTGAAGGAATTCGTTTGATTTACTATGCTCAGCCTACGAAAAACATTGCAATCGTCTCACTGTTTGTTTCCATTATTATTTTCATTTTTTTTTTTATTTGGCACATGTGAAAATTCTAGGAAGTGATGTCACAATATCGTTGTCATGTAAACATCTTGCACATTGAAAAGAAAAAATGTCCTCATAAAAGTTTATTCTGGCTTTTCTAAAAAATTTTTTTTTAATTTTACAGGTAAAATATTTAAAATCGTAGGTTGGATATCATGTGTAAAATCTTGTTACAACATTGACTAATTAGTAAAGATAAATCTCAGGTAATTATTTGAAAGCTAAAGGATGCTTTTTTTAATACATTTTACTTATCAAATATAAAAATATTTAATAGTTATTGATATTTATTACAATTGTTCATAAAAAAATAATGAGAGAGATATAGTTTACATAGATCCGATAATTGATATTTTTAATAACAACTAAATTCTCTTTTGAAAAGTGCTGATGGCCCTTATGAAAGACATGTGGTGTCCTTAAAAGGGCCGTTGGTGGTGTCTATCCAGAACTATATATAATTTATAATCAATCATATTGCTATTTAAAAATTTGATTTGAATTGATTTTTTTGTGATTTTTTTTTATCAAATGGGGGAGCGGGGTTGGTTTTTGTGAGCTTTGCTCACAGTTTTTCTAGTTAAGCTTACTTTTCCTTAGTGGGTAGTCTTGTCTTGTATTGATCTTCAGAGATGACGCTACCATATAATTTACCTGGTAGAAGACTGTATACCATATAAAACCATCAGTTTAAGCATGGAATTTAGAAAAATATTGGACAGAGACTACACCATCACAAAAGATTGTGTCAGCCGCTGCAAGAAGTTTTGTTGAGTATTGAACACTAGCATTCTGCCATTTGTGTTGTCGTCTAAAAGTAGGAATGGCTTAACAGGTGCAGTTTCCGCCCATTCGTCGTTTTACAGTGATGTCTGCTACTGGTGTTAAGCAGGACGGTTTCTTACAAATTATATCATTGATTTTTTTATTATTATTAATAAATGAATTTTCTTTGGATTTGTTTAAGACTTGATTGCTGGCATCTTTATTAATCTTAAGCCCCTCTTACACTACACCGTATAACCCAAACGAACGCCGAACGTATAAAAATAAATTATATCCGTTCGTCTCCGTTCATATACGTTTGTCGTCCGTTCTTTATCCAGTGAGTACGGTGATGTCCGTTTTGTACGGTGAAAAATTTTGAACATGTTCAAAACTTGGAACGGGCGTATACCGCACAAAATGTCCGGTGAATGTACGGTAAGTTTACGTTTTGTGCGGTTCTTATGCGATGTATATACGTTACTCATTCGTTACTTATCCGTCTTGCATCCGTTCATGTACGGTAGATTAAATTGGTGAAACGGACTTTTACCGAAGAGATACACCGTTCAAGTTCCGGACTTGTAGCGGAAACCAACCGGACGAGCACAGAACAAAACGAATTTATGAAAATATATGTTGCGCAATGGCCAAAATTCACAAAATAAGAATCGTAAAAGAAGGCCACAATTAAAAGATAATAAGCACAAAATATAGCATATAAAAAATAATTAAAAAAAAAAAGAAAACAGCTAAATATCACATGAAAGAAAAGAAAGAAGGGCCCATATTTTCGACCTAATGGCTTCAACTACTAGTATAAGGCAATCGGACGGAAAACCAAAATGACGGTCCTGCCAGAACGAGAGAAACTTGAATCAGTGAAGAGTAACAGAATTTATCTGATTGCCCCATAGTTGGAAGTTATTAGGCCGATAATATGAGCCAAACTTTCTGTTCCTTTCTCTGATTTTTAGCGGGTCTTTTATTATTTTGTACTTTGTATTGTCCTTTTCTAGCTTTAAAATTGTGGCCTACTGTTACCATTCGTATTTTGCTTTAAAAAAATTTACAGGGGTTA
This sequence comes from Modiolus philippinarum, assembly GCA_002080025.1. Taxonomy (NCBI): domain Eukaryota; kingdom Metazoa; phylum Mollusca; class Bivalvia; order Mytilida; family Modiolidae; genus Modiolus; species Modiolus philippinarum. Next base: position 68,535 of record MJUU01037796.1, read on the forward strand.
CTTATTATGTGGTCATCCAATACAACGTGCTATATACTACTACTTTTTTTTAATTAAGTTTGCTTATTTAATTACGTAATTGCAAGAATTATGCAGTGTCTGTTTTTTGTATTTATATTGTAACATTATTCTGACATATACGTAAAACATCAAAATCAAAACATTGTTGTTTTCTCGCCGTTAAAAAATTTTGTATATGTTGAGAAGCACCCACTACTATAGAGACTGCATTTATAACTTTATTCCGATTTTGGTCTTAAGTATCCCCACTGGTATTTTCGCTTTGTGTCGTTGGTGAAAAAGGTTATCTGTAAGCCAAAAATTCTTTTTTTTTTCGTCATTCTCATGCCTATCTATTCAACTGGTCAAACACGCCATAATGATTATTTGTGCATAATAAGTTGTTGAGCGGTCAAAAGACACAGGTATCCTTTTTTCAAGAAACCTATTTAATTCGTTTTTACTTGGTGCTTGTACGGTAAGTTTTCGTTAGTGATCCGTTTTATTCGGTACTCGTCCGGTATGTTACCATTATAAATACGTTTTATTCGGTGCTGGTCTGGTAGGGTTCCGGTGTCAGTTCGATGCGAATTCGGTTTATTCAGTGCCAGCACTGTTTATGTACGGTGTGCTGACTGTATACCTCCGGTCTTTGTGCGCTTTCACTGTAATTCATGAACGAAGAAAAATATTTACAACCGTACAAAAATGATTTTAATCCGTTCCTCATACGTTTGTGTTATATGGTGTAGTGTAAGAAGGGCTTTAAGCTTCTACTTTTACAATACTTATGATATACCTATAACGGGACAATGTCAATCCATAATTTATTTACAATGTACATTTCACTTTTGCAAATTCAAAGTGATATTGCAATTGTTCATTGGAGTTTCCTGTGTGCTTTATTTAACCATGGCTTTAAATTCTAGCCACAAAATGAATGCATTTTACCATATATTTTGCAAAAAAATAATAAAAACCCTGCTAAAAAAATGTATCTTTACATGGTATTTCGAAGTTCAAAGACACCTCAAAAAGGGCTACAGTGCTCATAATGGATTCACTAATACTAAATTTATACATAAATGAATCGATGATGAAAAATTGTGAAACTTTAAAAAAAAAAAAAAAAAAA
>MJUU01037796.1:69679-81291 GCA_002080025.1 Modiolus philippinarum
AAAAAAAAAAAAAAAAAAAAAAAATTTAAAAAATCATAAGAAATGATGGGAATGATGTATAATCAATGAATATTGAATAGCAAAATGAGATTTTGGATGTAAACAATAAAACAAACTTTTGTTAAACACAGAAATTTCTATAAATTTAGAATAAAAAAATTTTAGTAAGGAATTTCATTAATTCGGTAAAATAACTTATTAACACTTTAGTGTTCTACATACATACATGTAATATTAACTGTAACACATAGAAAGCATAGACACATACAATTTCATTAATCACACAGAACTAAATGTTTGAATCTATTTAGAGATTATTTTCTAATGTGTCCCATTTCAGTCAACAAACGACTGTGACCCATCAATTACCAATTCATCAAAGATATTGAAATACGTATATTCTATACTGTGCAATGCATACACATTGTATGAAGGGGATTTGAATGGGTTGTCCCATAAAAGGAATACTTTTTATAGGATACAATAAATATATACACATAAATAGTGATCATTCGACTTCAGCCCATGTGTTTGGATGAGGAAGATTCTAGAAAGGAAAAAAATAATGTAAGCAATGGACTGCAGTCTCGACAACCTTTGAAAAATGTGGACTTGGTCATCAGATCTTACATTCTTATACCAAACAAAGAGATTTCCCTAAGATAGATATTCGATTTTATCATCATTGCCACATCTTTGTACCTTGCAAGATTGGGTCAATGTTCAGCAAATGGCCTACTCTCCTTAAAAAATGGTCGTATCAAAAAAGTAAACAAGGTTTGTATCTTTGTTAAACCTTTTTTTTCTTCACAAAGTAACAACTATCATATAAATATAGGCCATAAAAATATTAAAGATCCCACCTTAAAATGTAACTGGACGTATAGAATTACCTCCCCTTTTATTCTAAGTAAAATAGCATTAATCAAATCATGAAAATTAAATCTCTTCGCAAAAAAAATGGTCAAAACTTTTCAATTTTTAAACCATAGATTATAATTCATAAATTTTCACTTCGCTGGAAAAAATGGACACTTTTAACACACATGCGTCAAGAATGAAAAAAAACACATTCAAATCAACAGATATAAATAGAATTACCGGAGCATTGGTTACCTTTCCATCTGCTCTCTGTAGAGTAAACAGACAACAAACATGTCAGTTTACATAGTTATGCATGTTATCACATGTTAAATCCATGTTCAGATTAAACTATACAAATGTGGTTGTGTAGTTTGCATATGGATAATGTCATTCCTCCATCCATCCCCAATTTGGAGAAAAATGGACAAGAATCTGGGTATTATTTAATTATGGCCTAAGAATCGTAAGTATATCAATCCCAATTTAAAATATTTCTGTGCTTGGGTCAATATAAAAATTTCAGGACAAATAATATAATACATCATGTACGTCCATTAAAATTCGACTCCAAATTTTATGACAAAAAAATTGTTTTATGAAACTTTTTTCTTTCTGCAGGAAAGAGAGACTTAAAAAGTCCTTCTATTATCATTATTTTCAAAAACTTGACCTCCAACAAGGGAATAAAACACTGGTGGACAAATAACCCTTTCACCAATGACAATTTTTCTGACATTAGTTTAAACTGAACATGGTTGAAATATAATTCATACAATAATAATGAAGTATACATGTAATTTCTACCATGGCAATGATATAGATCTTATAATTATATTATTTTGTAAGTAAAGATACAATACAAAAGTCACACTACATACACAAATTCCAAGGCTATTATGAATTAACATTTCATTTTCTTAGGCTGGATTCAATATACAAAATATCAGGGTGAATCCTAAAATTTGAGTCAAGAAGTCGATCATAACTAAACATGATACACACAACGGGACAAAATGATGAAAGTTCAATCACCTTCAACAAGTATAACAAGTATATCGAAATGACAACTACAAAATGAAAAACTTTTTATGGAGGCTTAAAGTAAAATTCAATAAACATTGTTTCCTTTTAGACAAAAGCAAGACCATCAAATTGTTTAAAACTAGAGAATGTGTCTGTAAGACATAGATGTCCTGCCAAAAGATTAATCACAAAAGATAATCCATCATAAAATGTAGGTCAAAGCTACTTAATTGTCATTGATGTGGGCAGTACCCGCCAAGGCAATTAATTTGATGAAATATCATTGTCCTATAATGTGTAGTTGTTGAGAAAATTGGAATTAAATGCAAAACTTAACCAGAGTCACTGAAGCGTATAATGTAGGTCAAAGCCACCTAATTGTCAATGATTTGGGTAGTACTCATCAAGGCAATTAATTGATGAAATTATCACTGTCCTATAATGTGTAGTTGTAGAGAAATGGACTTAACACAAAACTTAACCAAAGTCACTGTAGTTGTTGAGAAATGGACTTAAACGCAAAACTTAACCAGAGTCACTCAAGCATAAAATGTAGGTCAAAGAGTCAAACTACCTAGTGAACTATGTAGTACTATCAAAGATCTGCCTACTGACCTATTATCATAGTTCTACCGCTTACAGTTTCTGAGAAATGGACTTGAACACAAAACTTAACCGGATGTCCGGACGTACGGAAGGACGGACAAAGGTAACGCTATATGCCCCTTCCACATTCGTGGGCGTGCCCCTTCCACATTCGTGGGCGGGGCATAAAAATAAGTTTTAACATCTTTCATTACCCTAATATAAAACTTTCTTTACAGTTAACCCTTTGGCATTAAACTGTTTAGAAATCACAGTTAAAATGATATTTGTACCAATAACTCAAGTGATTTTAACCAGTAAAGACACATAAACTACTGGAATTAGCCACTTCAAACTGCATCAAAGAAAATGACAATCGTATTTGTTCAAGGTTGTAGGACTGTAAGTTTTATCAGACACCTAGAATTCATGATAAAATTGCAATTTGAAAACACTTGCTGCCAAAACATGTCTTGGAATATTACGACATCATGTTTTCATATAAATGCAAATTCAGGGTACAATGCTTGTACATGAAAGTTTCAAAATTATGACACACAGACCCTAATATATACAACAGAGAATGTCACCTCATTTCAATGTTAGTTACTGTTTTGAAGTAAGATCAGGAAAACTTATCACTAGAACAATAGCCTCCTATAAGCCTATTGGGATTGAAGAGAGGATACTGAGACATAACAATTTGCTATCAGTAATAGTACAAAATTTGCAATACTGTGACAAGTTTTTGAAAAATTCTCAGCATGATTTTTTTTTTAATTCAGAAAATTCTGTGCTAACCAAGACAGACGATAGAAAAAATTTTTCAGTGTTTTAAAACAAAAGCAAATCTTACCAAAGTTTCCCATATTACAATTAGAACATGTTAGAATTCTCACCTTAAATATTTCAAATCCTGCTATATCTAGAATACCGATAAATGATGCCCCTTGTCTCTTGGTTCTATCTAAGGATCTGTTAATTCTGGTAACAAGCCATTTAAACATTCTTTCATAACAGGCTTTTGAAATGGCTTCTACAGCAAATTCAACCTGTGGACAAGATAAATGTCTTAATCAATAAAGTAATTGTCAATGTTCATTCATGAGCTTCCTCTGTTTACACTTCTAGGATGTAGGAAGCTTTTGTTTTAAACTATGTGTCAGAAATTTCAGATCTCTTAAGAGTTATCCTTTGATTTAAGGTAGAAATATTTTGTACTATGATACTCATTTTTCTTTTCATAAATTTTATCAGTAGGTTGTGAAAGGTCATTGAGATTGTAGATTTTCTTTTCATCAGATGTAAATCAAGATTTCCAAATGTTTAATTCAGGTAAAATTTAGAGGGCACCTTTTCCGGCCATTTTTCAACCATGAAATATCTCGAAATAAAGGTCCACAGCATATAATTTTTTAACTTTATTTGTTCCTTCTCCTTTACTCTTTCCATTTTCATGGTATCAAAATATAAATTTTTTTGATGTCACCTACCTGCATCCTTAAAAAGCTTGCTTATTTTAAAGGACTGATAGTACATGTATTCAGTTGATACAGACACAAATACTGATCACAAATGGTGATCTATTATTTTTTAATAGATTTAGTCAATTAAATTGCTGTTATAACTTTGTAGAAATCAAAAATAGCAATAATTTGGTCATTTAACATATTTCTCAGAAGCTGTGCTGTGTATGGTAATAAGGGGAAAGAATACAGGGAAAGTGTAAATACTGACTTCAACAATAATTACTTATTTTCCAACTTCAGTCATATTCCTTTTTTTAAATAAGACCTGTACATATATAATTTAGCTTTGCATTCTAACCTGTTCCTTTGTCTGGGCTTTGGTGACATGATCTCTGCCAACCTTTATTCTTGGTCTAAGGAATGCTTGTACCATATTTGTTACCGACAAACCAAGCAAATGACATGCTTTTTGGGCAACTAAAAAACAAGAATTATCCATCATTATTTTCTGATATTTATTGGTATCAGGAAACAAGACTTATCAGACTTGGTATTTTTCACACATAAAGGTTGAAGCTGCCTAACAATTTTATTCATGTATGATTTTTTTTCAAATATAATACGTATCCATTGATCAGGGATGATTCGAGACCATACAAACAATATACATTTGTACTTGAGAAAATCCAATTTATGAGAAAAGAACAAAATGTTCAATGCTGAGTATACTCTTCAATATAAAATTATCCTCATAAGTATCCCTAAATTATAAGTTTACTGTTTTTTTTTTTATTAGAATAAAGTATCTAAATAAATTACATAAAATAAAGCGCCCTTCCTTCAAAGTTTGTTCCCAACAGATTTAAGTCCATTTATTGTTTAATCACTTATTATTTCACATTCATTTATACTTTTGAAACCAATTTGAGTAAACACAATACATGTATACTTTTATACATTTTTGTTGTACCTTTGTGGATTTACACAAAATTTGCTAATTTGACTACTTTTATTTGGTAATTTGACTACTACCATTTGGCAATTTGACTACTCTCCTTTGGTCATTTGACTACTTTCATTTGGTAATTTGACTACTATCATTTGGTATTTGACTACTCTCCTTTGGTTATTTGATTACTTTCATTTGGTAATTTGACAACTTTCCTTTGGTTATTAGACTACTTTCATTTTGCAATTTGACTACTTTCATTTGGTAATTTGACTACTTTCATTTGGTAATTTGACTACTTTCATTTGGTAATTTGGCTACATTCATTTGGTAATTTGGCTTCTTTCATTTGGTAATTTGACTACTTTCGTTTGGTACTTTGACTACTTTCATTTGGTAATTTGACTACTCTCCTTTGGTTATTTGACTACTTTCATTTGGTAATTTGACTACTTTCCTTTGGTAAATTGACTAATTTCATTTTGTAATTTGACTACTTTCATTTGGCAATTTGACTACTTTCATTTGGTAATTTGACTAATTACATTTGGTAATTTGGCTTCTTTCATTTGGTAATTTGACTACTATCATTTGGTAATTTGACTACTCTCCTTTGGAAACTTGACTACTTTCATTTGGGAATTTGACTACTTTCATTTGGTAATTATCTACTTTCATTTGGTAATTTGACTACTTTCATTTGGTAATTATCTACTTTCATTTGGTAATGTGGCTACTTTTCCTTTGGTAATTTGACTACTCTCCTTTTGTTATTCGACTATTTTAATTTGGTAATTTGTCTACTTTCATTTGGTAATTTAACTACTTTCAGGTGGTAATTATCTACTTTCATTTGGTAATTTGGCTACTTTCCTTGACTACTCTCCTTTGGTAATTTGACTACTCTCCTTTTGTTATTCGATGACTTTCATTTGGTAATTTGGCTACTTTCATTTAGTAATTTGACTACTTTCATTTAGTAATTTGAATACTGTCGTATTGTATTACCTGTATCATCTGGCATTGTGGCTTGGTCATTATTTCTTTCTTGTTTGAATGTCATATTACCAAACAACAGAACAGCTGATATAACTCTCAGAATTGCTGAAACAGACAAACCAGGTTTGATTCAAATCAGCTCAAATGAAATAAAAATAAAGTAACAGATAAAACAATATTAAATGTAGTATATTTCTTTGATGAAACTTATTTATTTACAATATAAAACAAGACACCTTTATTATTCTATTACCGGTATTCTTTATCTAAAGTAAAAGAAGCTTTTTCCTGGTATGCTAGTGAAAACAAATAGGAAAAATGAAAGGATATGGAGTGAATGTACATGTGACAAAAACGCACACGATACATAGAAAATTCCAGTTTATCAAGGACAGGGCTTTTATTCCTCAGCATTCTCAGAATGTTTCATACAGAGTTTGTGTAAAAAATATTTTGTGAGGACATGTTTTATCATTCATACATTTTTTTCACTTCTAATAAAACATTGAATGTGTATAAATTGATATTAAAATTTGACTTGAACTGCAGACATAACAAAATTTGTGTTTTAAGTTATTCCAATTGCTAGTTAAATACTCTTAACCCAGATTTCAATGTTTTTTCTGTTTTTTTTTTTTCTTCGTGGTTTTTAAATAAATTTCATTTTGCACAGTCTTAAATTCGTAGTTGTGAGTCGAACTACTTTATCACCAAATTGCATGAAAACATTTGCGACAGTTTTATTTTTGCACTTCATTCCTTAATAGTAAAACTGTCGTGAATATTTCCCTGTTTACAATACCTGCTTGGTCCTCTGGTGCAATACCCATGATGGTCATGGCTTCTATTGTCTGTCTAAATTCCTGTACATCATCCACACCTGCTACAGGTACATGGCCATTTGTCAAGAATCTGTAATTTCTCATATCATCCAACAAAAATTCCTCTGTAAAAAATAGAAAGACAGTTTTCAATTTATGGTTAAATTTTCAAATTAAGCATAAACTTTTTTCAAAAAAGGGCTACGCAGAGCGCAGCATGATACGAACGCAGCATGTCGACCACTGAAATTCGAAAACGTGTAATTTAGAGCAAATTTGGACACTGTAAACAGCTTGACACAGTAATTAGATGGACACAAAAAAACTTGATACAGTTATAAGCTGGACCCAAAATAGTAAATATAAAGCTTACAATGAGAATAATCCAAAGAAAAAATCCCATCAAAATCTGATGAAAAAAAATGATTTAGTATATTTCTTATAATTGCAATTTTGGCCCCTCTGACCCCTTATAGCTCGGAAATGATATGAGCTACACCAAATCCATTGAATACTACTTATAGCTTACAATGACAGGAACACAAGGAATAAAATCCCATAAAAATCTGATGAAAAATAAAGATTTCACATATTAGTAATAATTGCAATTTTGGCCCCTTTGACCCCTTATAGCCCAGAAGCGGTAATACAGTGATTCTCAAAATTGTGACCCACATCGTAATATGACTGTCCTTGGTTAAAAAAATTGTAAAAAATACTTTTCTTTTATAAACAAAACGTTATTTGGATTTGTCACACATCTGAAGAAAACAAATTAACCAACAGTAGCATGACACTATCAACAATTTTGGCACAAGCTGGATTTAAACAACCAAATTTTAACTAAAATTCCATGTCGCTAGCAGAATTTAATTTTTGCGGTTGACGTCGTAATTATTGAAACCGGGTTTTTGATATTTTACAACTAACTTTTAAGACGGAAGCCACTTTGTTTTTTAGTGTATGCAACTAGAAACAGACACCTTAAAGTATAAAACTTTGAAAATTTACTATTCAAGCTGTCGCTAATTTTGTATTAACAAGCGTGACCGAGAAAGCAATGCGCACAAACAAGTTATAACTTGGTGATAATTCAGGAAAAATGGAGAAAAATGTATGTTGAGGACATCTTATGTTCAACTGGAATAGAAATGCTGGCATCGATACTCGACTTTTTTCCATATGAACTTTCATTTGTCATTTTGAAACTTGTCGCCAATAAGAAATTAACATCCGTGACCAAGATTTGTCAGTCATGTAACATGTTTAGGGAGTTTGTTTGCAGGAGATCTTAAGGGAACATACAGATATATTAGACAAATGCAAGAATCAGTTACATGTCAGAGTCTCTGTCCAGTCAGCAGTCAAAATATTGGGAGGGTCATTAACTTCCGTTACCATTAACAAGCGTGACCAAATTACTGGACACAAAATAAAAATTCCTGCTTTTCACGAATCTCATTTTAGGCATTTGTTATAATAATATTAACTCCAAAAATGTAGAAAGATAACATTTGAAAGCAATGACGAATCGAAATTATACCCAAATTAAGGATTCTTTATGAAATTATTTGATAAGGTTGTAATATTTCCAGCACAGTCCGATTGGGAAGGAATTTGGTCAACTGGTTAACCTACTGTAGATAATCAACGACTTTGTCCACATATTTTCATCACTAGTTGAAAAGAGCACGTTTATTGGACAGAAAACGAACGAAACACAAACTATTAATTATGGCTAAAAAGTAACGGATGTTAAAACTGTAACGAAAAATTATTTTGTAAGAAAATTCTTCATAGTTTCGTGAATTTTTATGAATTCTAACATTGATCATGATTTGTATCAATAGTATACAATTGTTAAATTTTACTATATTCATTTGAACGTCTTTTGATGCAATATCTAACGAAAAGATGCTCAAAGGGGGACATTTTTAAGCCTTCTGTTAAAAGGAGGAGACATGTTAAAGTATTTTCTATTTTACAGTTAGGCAGGGTGAACAATATACATGAACAATCGCAAAAATATAAAGGAATAATTAAAAGAATATCTAAAATGGCAGAGGCCTACTGTTATAGAATTGAAACTTGAATACAGAAGATGATCCACGTCTGTAGAAATTAACATCCGTTACCAACATTTCAGGAGCACTGGTGACTTTGAATTATTCATGTTTTTACGTTCCGTCGTAAAAACAATCATTGAACTGATACTCATTTTTGGTCTCCTTTATCTTCAGTGCTCGATTTAGCCAGAGACACATGTTCACACAAAATGTATATAATGAATTTGGTCATGTAGTAATATCTTTGGTGAAAGGGGAATCGTTCACAGAAGCAGGATTGCCAAACAGTAAATGATGAAACTTTTCCCCAAAACCTGTGATCGTAATCCGAGAGACGGTCTTCCATTGAGAAATGGTCACTTGAGGAGATTTGATTTATTTAAGAGGCTTTTCCAATTGCAATGATTAACATCCGTTACAATGAGATTTCGCTCTATTTCAAATTGCCATTATGATACAAACTTGCTGAGGTTTAAAGTTTACAAGATTTTCGAGAACTAAAGTCATTTAAAGATTAAAACATCCAAGGAACAGAGCGACAACGTCGATTTATTGTAAAAATAAATAAATCAAAGATCATAAAATATTGATGTATTTTTGAACATTTTTTATTATGATTTTGTACAGCGATTTTGCATAGAGAAAATTGTCCGACAATGTAAACAATTTTTTTGTTTGCTAAATATGCTTGTAATAAAAAATATCATTACATTTTCTAATGATATTTCAGGGTATCGATGTTCAAAATCGTGTAATTGTATTACTGGTAGTCTGTTTAACATCCGTTACCAAGGATTTAAGGGGTTCTTCTAAAATTGCTGTATAAAAATAATTTAAAGAGATATGTGGAGGAAATTTTACAGATAGACTCCAAAATGTCAATACTTCCCGAAAAAATCATCATTTTATGTTTCTTTAAAATAATATTTTTTCACATTTCTGCTGTGGAAGTGGGACATAATTTTGAGAATGACTGAATAGATACATGAAATCTGTTGACATACCACTGAAAGCTTGCATTGAGAGAAATCCAAAGAAAAAAATCCCATTAAAATCTGAACTAAAATAAGATTTCACATATTTCTAAAAATTGCAATTCTGGTCCCTTTGACCACTTATAGCCCAGAAACGGAAAGAGCTACTACAAATATGTTGTCATACTACTGAAAGCTTACAATGAGAGGAATCTTAAGAAAAAAATCCAATTGAAATCCGATGAAAAATAAAAATTTTAGGTAATCCGTATGTTTGCAATTTTGGTCCTGTTGGGCCCCTCATAGCTTGAAAAGGAAACAAATTATCAAAAATCTTGTGGTGCAGCACTAGTTTATTTTTCATAAGGAATCCATTGCAAAAAACTCAATCAAAATCGACTAAAAATAAAAAATTGAAATTTTTGAAATTCCTCCCTTTCTGGTCCCATTTATCTCGTGAACAGTACATGCCAAGTGGTATCCGTTGGCATACTTCAGATTGGAAATTTTCTAAGAAGTACACTGAAGGAGACCCCATCAAAATCGGATAAATAATAAAGATTCTACAGTCAAATATGTGAAAACACCCAATTAACCCTTTTTTGGCCCCTTATTCTGAAATGGGTGGGGACAAAAACTAAAGGAAAAAAGAATGTTTCTCCGGAATGTTCCAAGAAACATCAGACTGAAATTTGAAAACAATCCGTCAACTAGAACCAAAGTTATGCTGTCCACAGACACGAAAATACCTAATTTAACCCTTTTTGGCCCCCTTTTGCCTCTTTTTCAAAAACGGGTGGGCAGGGAATGCGAAATTATAACCTGGGCTTAATTTTGTGCCAACAAACATCATACTAAAATTTGATAACAATCCGTTCTCTAGAACCAAAGTTAAGCTGTCCACAGACGCCGACGCCAGCGCCATACCATAATACGACCGCAAAATTTTTGCGGTCATATAAACACTATCTTTCCTTCGTACAAGTTGTGAAAGAATATTATTTAGTATATAAAGAAAATAAAGGGCTACGCCGAGCGCAGCATGTCGACCACTGAAATTTGAACAAGTGTAAACTAAAATGAATGTGGACACAATAAAGACCTTGACACATAAATTAACTGGACACAAACTAGTGAAAATAACAAGAGTTGTCAGAAGACAACATAGCTCGCCGGGGATTCCAGTAACCTCAATGCACAATAAATTAAAAAGAAAGCTTTCTTCACAAGAAAGTCACATATGAAATATAAACACCATATCACTAAACAGCTTAATTCTAGAAGCAAAATTGAAGTTTTTAAAAAATTGCCCTCAGAGCAAGGTCAAGGTCAAAATGTCTATAAATATGGTACCATTAGAAAGCTCTCGCCAAAAGAACGTCACATAACAAATATGAACACCCTACCACTAAACATCTTAATTCTAGAAGCAAAGTTAAATTTAAAAAAAAATTTTTAAAATTGACCTCAGGGCAAGGTCAAGGTCAAAATGTCTACAAGTATGGTACCAGAAGAAGGCTGTCATCATAAGGAAGTTACATACCAAATATGAACACCCTACCACTAAATGCCTACCTTCTAGTGGCAAGGTTAAAGTTTTACAAAAATTGCCCCCAGGGAAAGGTCAAGGTCAAAATGTCTACAATTATGGTACCACTAGAAAGCTCTCATCATAAGCAAGTCATATACCAAATATGAACACCCTACCACTAAAAGCCTACCTTCTAGAGGCAAGGTTAAAGTTTTTCAAAAATTGCCCTCAGGGAAAGGTCAAGGACAAAATGTCTACAAATATGGTACCACTAGAAAGCTCTCATCATAAGGAAGTCACATACCAAATATGAACACCCTACCAGTAAAAG
>MJUU01037796.1:100620-120823 GCA_002080025.1 Modiolus philippinarum
TGTTACAACTGGGGTGCAATATTTAAGTATTATAGGATCTGAAGGGGTAAATCTGGCAATGCATTATAATTAGCTGAGCCACAAAATGAATGGTTGCAACTGTAAAATCTTAAGATTTACCCCTGAAGATCATAATGCACAGCATGTTTATCCAATTGCTAATACAAATAGATAAAAAACATTATCCAAAATTATCATGTTTCTGCGCTATTGCTCCTGAAAATTTCTATGCCATCCAATCAAAACTAGGCTTACAAACATAAGTGCATTAGAATTAACCATGTTACACTGTAAGACACTCCAATGCATTCAAATGAGTTGAATACCACTCTAAAGTTATGATTCCAAAAAATCCTTAATCAAGAAATAGGAATTTCTTGTTAATTCTTTAGACATATATAGCAAATACAAAAGTGGTGAAATTCAAATGCACTTATCAAGTCAATGGAAACATGGCAGAAAGGATTGGCTACCATTTAAGGCTTTACATTATTACACCCATTTTATGTCCACCGTAGATATTGTTATATTCTGACCATACAAAAGCAAGTTCTCAAAATACCATTTAAAAAATCTTCCTAAATACAATATCATATATACTATTTTACCATTGACAAAAAGATGACATGTTGTCTCGACAAGACAATATAAGTTAAGAAATATATTTATCAATGACAGGTGACATATTTTTGAGGTATTTACAACTGTATGTCACATTGTTATGCAGTAAAAAAGGTTATTTTATACCTTATTTCTCACCTTCAATATAAATCAACTTTTTACAGAGCTGAGTGACTGTCTCCAATTTTTTGCAATATAGTATTACAATTTTTTGCAATATAGTATAACATTTTTTTTGCAATATATTATAAATAGTATAGAGTCATAACATGTGACCTTGACCTTATGACTGGTAACCATAAAAGTTGATATAGTTCACAAGTTAATGATATTTCACTCTCTATAGAGATTGCTTGTTATACAACCTTGTCCACTGAAATGAAGTGATATTGAATTTTTAAAATTTTAAATATGTTGACTTAAATCCAACCATTAGATATACACCATGCTGTGGGCAGATGAAAATTCTCTAAGTAATAAAGGTCATTCCTGACAGATCCAAAATTTTCAAAGTTACTTAAAATGTCCCTGACCTTTGACTTGACAATAAAACTGAAAAGGATTCATTCTCTTATTTCAAGACTGCAGATTTTCTCAACATGACCTTGATCTCTGACCTTGAAAGTAATATTTCAAGTTAAGTCACCTGACCTTGCGATCTATTCTTTTGAATATAGTCTATAAATTAAATTTACATAAATTTATGAAAATATATTACATTTCAACAAAAAGTGAATATCATGATGATGAGACACGAAACGACATTCAATTATATGCTGAATTCTTAGTATAACACTAGACAAACAGACCTAGGAGAGGAGTACCAATCACCAAACAAGTACAGTGAACCCCAATTAAACTGAACTCTTTAAGAACTGAAGATTTTGTTTGGCATAAAAAGTGTTCAGTTTACATGTGTTTCAAATAGACACAAAAAAACCTAATTTAACCCCTTTTTGGCCCCTTTTTTGCCTCTTTTTTAAAAACAGGTGGGGCAAGGAACGTGAAATTAAAACCCAGGCTTAAGGTTGTGCCAACAAACATCATACTAAAATTTGACAACAATCCGTTCACTAGAACCAAAGTTATGCTGTCCACAGACCCCAACGCCAGCACCATACCATAATATGACAATAGTAATGGCGCATTATAGCATACCCCGCCACATTTCACAAAGTTTCTAAGTTAAAGGGGCATAACTCTAAAACTATATGTACCGCTGAACCCTAAATTATACTTGGCCTGTGTTCTATGGTAACCAATTTACATAACAAATTTGAAGACAGTATGTTATTTTGTTCACAAGTTATGAGTAGGAAACCCTAAAATTTGCAAAATTTCAAGGGGCACAACTCCATAACCCCTTGGATTTCTGAACCCAAAATTGAACTTGGTCTGTGATTTTTTGTAAACAATTTACATACTATGTTTGAAGACCTTGTGTTATTTCGTTCACAAATAATCAGTCGGAAACCCTAAAATTCCAAAAATTTACAAGGGGCATGACCCCAGAACCCCTTCGATGTCTGAACTCAAAATTGAACTTGAACTGTGATTTGTGGTAAACAACTTGCATACCAAGTTTAAAGACCTTGTGTTATTTTGTTCAAAAGTTATCAGTGGGAAACCCTAAAATTAGCAAAATTTCCAAAGTTTCAAGGGGCATAACTCCAGAACCCTTTTGACCTCTGAGCCTAAATCTAACTTGACCTGAGTTTTGTGGTCAACAACTTGCATACCAAGTTTGAAGACCTTGTATTTTATCGTTCTCAAGAAGTCAGTCAGAATGCTTCGGGAGACAGACGGACAGACAGTCAGTCAGACAGTCGGACAGACACACGACTGAGGGTATCACATAATACCTCGCCACTACGTGCGGCGGGGTATAAAAAATTAAAGAAGTTTGATCATCCTATGGGACCTGTCATTATAGGTCATGCTGAACTATATGGGCCTTTTTATCTCTATCATAATTGCGAATCATCCTGCAATGCTCTCAGCTGACACTTTGTAACTGTGTTTTCAAGGGGCAGACAGATTACGATTTCATATTTATAAATACTTCTCTGTGAAGATGCCCATTTTTTTTAAAGAGACGTTAAAATCTATCAATATTTTTTAACTTTTCATTGAAGTAAAGGTTTCTAAATGCATATAATAAAAGTTTACAAAGAAATAATTGATATTTTATAAATATGAACAAATTCATTCAAACATGTGCAAGGAAATTTAGTATATTTAACAAAAATACTGGTCAAAACATGACTGTGTGCACGATCAAAATAATATTTTCAGCCCCAAGGTGCAAATAGAAATAATAATGGATGTCTGCAAAATGATATACAAAATGTACCAGTATGCTTATTTTTTTACTGCTTATAGTAATCTTTATTGCTTATAAGTATACTCTACACTGCCAACCTAATTAACAATAAATTTGAAAGTGTCTTATTTCGGCAATGAGCATGATCAGTCAAAACTCAACTATTTTTTAATTTGGCCTTGCAGGTAAATATGCAGCTTAGTTATTGTGACATATCCAGACAGTTTTATTTAAAATGTACATTACAAATTATGATATCATATTTCCGCTAGCAATAGACAATAGTAGACATTCCTTTAGAGTTGAGTGGTCTGTATATTTTTTTTCCTACACCTATTTACATGGTTAATGAATGAGAAAAACAGGAGAATGTCAATCAATCTTATATGTAGTATTAACAGGTGTGAATGGCATGAAATATCATTAATAATCAAATAATATTTATGATATCATGATAAAATTTCATATTCCCCTTTAAAACGAAGAATCACCTTGCTGGGCAAAATAATTTATCAACCTATTTTTGACATGGCTTTAATTATTTTCTCTTTATTCTGTTTAAAATCAGTCTAATGCTAGTATCTATTTTACCAAAGAAACAAATTACTCCATAAAATGACAAAATTGATATTTATAAACGTCTTCAATGATGAACAAGTTGATACATGAAAATCAGCTGATTTCAACCAACAATTTATTCACTTTCTTAAAGTAAAAATATTATCATAATGCTCAATTGGTATTTATTAGTAAACATCAATTTCCATGGTATTAAATTATAGAAATTGACATCAAGGTGGTATATTGTTAATAAAAGGATGTAACCGTGACTCAACATCCCATCAAATGAATCAACCGTATCCTGAATCACAATCTTAAAATAATATGAAAGTCTCAGCTGTCATACATGTATAAGACTTACATGTTTGTCAGTATTAATTTTCATTATAGGGAAAAAAAAACACATGCCGATCTTGGTCTGCACTTAATCTGAATTGTCTCCCCCTCCCTTGATCTATATCGGGGAAAAAAAACTTGAAACTCCGGCCAAAAATCCTCGCAAAATGTCTATCCTATATCAAAATCAAATGTAAAATGTCTGTCTGATTTTAAAGATATATTGTTGTTTCATGCATGCCACTATCTATAGCATGTCTACCCTGTTCATCTTCAAAATTATGCACAGATGACAGTTGAACAAGCCTATTGTGATTATAAAGGTGCCGAAAGAGCAGGGAGGAAACAATTAAATTATATCAACTTCCACCAATTTAATACAAAGTAGAAAAAATTTAAGATACTAAAATTAATTAATATAATGCAAAGCCATAATGCACAACTAAAAACAACTACAAATGTATACCAAGATAAAAATCTATAGTACTGACCTAAATTTGAACACAAGCATTAAAGTGAAAAGATTTTTTTCAAAGATTAATAATCTTCAGCTATAAACAAATTTGCATATATTTAATGTTTTGTTGTGAGAAATCATTGACAGGGTGGATTATTGTTATAAAATACTAATACTATATTGTTGTTTTTGAGTACCAAAATTNCATAAAAATATTTTACTTTTTTCAATATACCCTTTTTTGAGCCTCAATTTACACCAAGAATCGCCGCATAGACCCCCATTTTTTATTTTGGAATTCGAAAGATCTGTATGAGTACTTATCATTTTCAGGACCCCCGGGACGGAAAAAAGCCTTCGTCTATTTTTAGATAATCGCCAAACAGGGGAACCCCCCTATGGAAAATGCATTGTAAATATTTGCGCACTTGTAACCTCTTGGTCTGCACTTAATCTGAATTGTCTCCCCCTCCCTTGATCTATATTGGGAAAAAAAACTTGAAACTCCGGCCAAAAATCCTCGCAAAATGTCTATCCTATATCAAAATCAAATGTAAAATGTCTATCTGATTTTAAAGATATATTGTTGTCCATGCATGCCACTATCTATAGCATGTCTACCCTGTACAATAGAGAATATTCATCTTCAAAATTATGCACAGATGACAGTTGAACAAGCCTATTGTGATTATAAAGGTGCCAAAAGAGCAGGGAGGAAACAATTAAATTATATCAACTTCCACCAACTTAATACAAAGTAGAAAAAATTTAAGATACTAAAATTAATTTATATAATGAAAAGCCATAATGCACAACTAAAAACAACTACAAATGTATACCAAGATAAAAATCTATAGTACTGACCTAAATTTGAACACAAGCATTAAAGTGAAAAGATTTTTTTCAAAGATTAATAATCTTCAGCTATAAACAAATTTGCATATATTTAATGTTTTGTTGTGAGAAAGCATTGACAGGGTGGATTATTGTTATAAAATACTAGTATTATATTGTTGTTTTTGAGTACCAAAATTTTAACCAGGACTTGTAATCTTTCTCTGATCAAATTCTCCTAACAATATGCAGCTCTCTAACTTATGTAAAATCAATCCATGAGAGTCATCAATTTCAAGTCAATCATTCCAAGAAGTACTTTGATGTAGGTGTTAATCTAACATACAGATAAAACTAGCCACTCTACTGATTAATGGAGAAAAATCCCTATTCTCAATTCTATAACTTATGCAATATTAAATAAGGATTGATTACTGATGAAAAAGATTAAATTCTATCTTTTTTTACTGAATATGATAATTCTTATCTCTTGACACTTTTATAGTTGTAAATCAAGTTTACAACTGACTGTCCAATTTGACTAAAGATCTGAAACTTTTTGTAGATGCTGAAATGGAAGAGGTTGCCATGCAGTTTACAAACAATTATTTGTGTGTTTGGTAGGTGGTGGGGGTCATTAGATTTTTACAGTCATTATGAATTTCTATCCCATTATACCTCTGTGTCAATAGTAGTTGTAAAATATATGATGAAAATGTAAAACTGTCAAAAACATTGAGTCGTTGCAAATAATTTTTATGCTAACAAAGTTTCATAAGACTCCATCAAACAGTTGCACAAGTTGCACTGCCAAGAACAGGACAGACAGACAAACAGGTTAACAAACTGGACACATACATTGTAAACACACCCACACACAGACCAAATATCCCTGAGAGGGAGGGACTATATACAGTTTGTGGCTTATATGATATAAGTGAACAATATCAAAATCTAAATCTATACTGCTCGCAATTCGTGGCTCTAGTAAAATTAAGAACTTGAGAAAAAAATTATGTTTTGTGGTGTAATTCAAATGTCTGATAAAGATGAACTAAGAGTTTTAAAAATTTCAAACCACAAGACCACTCCAAGATTTTACCCAATGCCTCATTTCTACTTTTTGACAGATTGAAAATAATTTATTTTATTAATATTCCTAACCTTCCTACCTAAGTAAACAACATAATGATAAAATGTGCTCATAAAATACAAGTGCATTATAAAAATGTAATAATTTATGTGCTATGTCAAAGTAAACAAGATTTGCAGAGAGAAATTTGACATCTTTTCATGTTTAACCGCAGATGGCTGGAATATCAAAACAGAAGTTATTTTTCCTTATAAGGCAAGATTACGTTAATGACTCATTACGAGACTATCATACTATCGATTCAGGTGTAAAACATGGTTAGACCCTGTTTTTGTGGCCATAATATCATAATACAATCAGTCAATTAAAATTTAAATGTTTATAAATTTGTCTTGTACATTTGGAATGTGTGTATTGTAATGCCTCAGTGAATACTATAATATAGTGTCTTTAATTGTTATTACACAAGACATTCCGACGTAAAACGAACTACATGTACTAGAAAAAAATCCATCTCAGCAAAAATTCCACAATGGTTAGATACCATTTAAAATAGGAGAATTCATATTTTAGTATCATAATACACATTATAAACCTCGGTAAATTATAAATATTATATCCGATTTATGAAGCATAAATTCCAAATATTTTGAAAAACAACATCTTTTTTTACCTGAAGGCAATTTTTACTAGTTCATAAATACTAGTATATCACATGAATTTGCTTGCAATGTATCAAGCTAAAATATCAAATTACGAAAAGTGGCCTTGCCAATCAATTTTGTTCGCCATATGGCCAGACAAATGTTTTTTAATTATCAGCAATCTATTTTCTGAATTATCAGTTCAATAGTGGGCCAGTAAATGGATTTTGCTTTGAATCTATTCATTCAAAATATTCTCCTATTCAAGAATTTTCAGATATGTTTCGAACAAAATCAACTTCTTTGAATGTGAAATGGACATCAAACGTCTAAGAATTCTGATCTTTTTCAATTATTATTAGATTTATGGACAGATATATAGAACACTGGTGCGGTTGTTTCACATTCCTTCACAACCTAACAATTAAAGCCTATCATGTTTAAAGGTTTAATTTTGAAATAACTCAAATGTCCAGGAATGAAACTTTAGATGACCAAATAAATGCCTGATTAAGACATAGACATGAGTGGTCATTATTTTTACATAGTCACAGGTCACTTGTTTTACTATGTTGACAATCGAGGTCTTCCTCAAGGGCTATCTTTTATACAAACAAGTCTAATCATGGGTATTTAGTGGGTATATAATTATATTGTAACAAATCTCTCCTATTTAGCTATTACAGATCAGGATGAAAATGTGCCATGTGGAAAGAATAAGAATTATAGCCAATTATTTGTGAAGTCATCAGAACTGTTCAATTAGCATGATTAGGGAAGTCATTTATTGAAGCTATTATATGCTTGGATTGAAAATGAAGTCAGTCTTCAAATGCAGATCTTAAATTTAATGAAATTTGTGAAGCAATACAGCTTTGTTCACAAAAAATAAAATGTCTGGCAATCATAACATGAGCCATGCTTGCTATGATCGATTTTAGTGCACCAAGAATCTGGCATTCTTTAAAAGACATTACTCCTAGTTGAGGGGATGTTGTGCATCAGACCCACTCCGATGTTGTATATCAGACCCACTCCCAGTTGTGGGGATGTTGAATGTGCGATACAGCTTAGATTCCATCAGTTAAGACTCAGAAATCAGACTTTCCCTATAGTACTAAACCACTGGTGCCAATCACCATATTTCCCTATACATTGCAATACCGCTCCCATGACAATAACACAGATTATGGTCAATTTTTCAGACCAAATGTATAAAAGCTAAGTATAGTTAACCCTGTAACTGGTGCATGCATTTGCTCCATCAACCTATTTCACACTAATGTAAAAAGAAAAGCAAAAACAAAACTGCCCTAGCTTGTATTTGTTCCACACCATTTGACCCTTTTTTAACATAAAATTCAGTTCAATTTGTTCGGAGCAACTGCACATGCATTATGAATGTTACCACATGCAGTATGAATATTACAATATACACTGTGAATACAGTTGCGGATCCAGACTTTCTGCTATAAGGGGGAGCAGACCCAAAATTTTTCCATAAATGGGGGGCCAGAACCCAATTTTTTTAAAACCCCTAGGAATTCTAAATATTTTCCAACCTAAGGGGTGGCCTGGGCCCTCCAGCCCCCTCCCCAAATCCGTCACTGGAATATCACCACATGATAATGAGCTATGAATGTTACCCCCATGAACTGTTGATGTTACCAGTGTCATGCACTATAAACATGATAATTATTACCACATGAACAGATGCACTATGAATTTTAACACGTTCACTGTGAATGTTTCCACAGGCACTGTGGTCATATAATTACCACATGCATTATAAATGTTACCGCATGATATATGATTACCCACATGAATTATGAACATTACTACATGTACTATGAACATTACTACATGCACTATGAATATTACCAAATGCATTATGAATATCATCATAGATGAAGTATATATATGAACATGATTACAGTGCTCCCTCATTATACCTCCCCTCTTTAACGGCGTCCCTCACTTATCGTCAGCAATTTTCAAAGTACCTTACTCAAAAAGTTAAATAGTTTCTACATAATTTATTCACTCAATATATATGGCCATCTTCGCATATTGTCTAAATTTTGCCTGAACCAAAAGGTGGCGATATAACGAGGATACACTGTATATGCACACAAATGAACAAGTGAGAAATTCTCTACATATTTAAAGAATGTAAACCTGACATCTGACTGTGTCTAGAAAACCTGTATATCACATTATGCAAACATGAATTTTTAATCTGATACAGGTCAAAAATCTGTACATGATATATTTTGATAAAGCATGTGCATGTAAGATGGCATAAAATTTTCTGTAAACTGATTTTTAATTACATTGTACACCACTTAGATATCTGAAGGATCAGTATAGTAACAAAACCATGTCTGTTTTTTAAATATAACACACAAATATTAATAACCAACACCTGCATTTAAAATTTTAAGTGATTTGCATACACATGATACAGGAAGTATTAACATAATCTAAACAACTAATTTTATTTAAAAAGTCATTTAATTTTGTTCCCAGGAAAATATTTGGTAATTTGGAATTATTTATTTTTTCATTTCTATTTGGTTACTTCATAATTCAGTTGGTTCCAGCTCTTCAAAATTAACTCAAATAATAACTTGAATTATAACTCGAACTCTTATAACTTGAATTTTAATTCGAGGTGTAGTTTCATTTAAGCCTTCATTTTGAAATCAATATTTCAATATACATGTATTTGCCAAATTTTCAAAATATTTGCCTCCCCTGCACAAAATTGACTTCCAGCTCAGATTGAGGTATAATATACTGAGTGCCAATGAAAATGCAACACTTAATTTTTAAGATTTTTTTTTCACATAAATAACAATTTTCAACAAATTTAACTGTCAATTTACTTTAAACTTAACAGGCTTTAAATAAAACAATTTTCTGCATGACTGTTTTTGAAACCACGCCAACTGCAATACCTGACATGAAATGCACAAAAATGAGGTTTTGGCACGAATTTACGCATGAGTATCCATTACAGCTTTAACCCAGTGAAAACATTTTCCCATCTCAAAGTTTTGGAACTGGTTTTCATTTAATCCATGAATGATATGGGCTTTAAACATTCCCTGGGTTGTCTCTAAAAATGCCTTGTTTTTCCATTAACAGACATTACTTTAACGTCTTTCTTCTGTGAACCACGATGAATCAGTCTGAAATTTTGTCAGCTTTTTTTTTGGAACCTTTCGGGAACATTTCTGCAAATTTTCAACTTTTTTTTAGGTTTAGAATTGAAATTCTCAAAAATTGGTATTTTTTACCCAAAAATTCAAAACATTGCAATTTTTGACAAATTTCAACTCCAAACAACCTCTTGACAAAATTGGATCTCAAAATTTGAAGAATGAGACATTTTTTATTAAGTGTGATCAAAATTTTCGGACAATTTGGAAATTTTGATTTTAACCGCTTAATCTAAAGTTGATGCTGTTGCAAATTTTCAAGAGTCGACTAAAAATTTTTGGAGCAGACACTTGGCTTAATAATTTAGCAAAGAAAAATTCTTTATGTCGACATAGAAGATTTCTAAAACATAAATATTAGGTGTTGCGTTTTCATTGGCTCTCAGTATACATGTACATGTACGTGTCATGTGCATTTGTGAACAAATATGTGTCCACTCTTTCAAAAGAGAAATTATGTATTGATATACATTTGACTGAAATGGGAACAAATATGCACAGAATATAATATTAAAAGTACAAAATTTAATTTAAACACTGTTTTTGATAAAAAAAAAATTATTATAAATAGACATAGACCAGATAAACCTCTAATATTTCCTGATTAATATGTCCTTTCTAGGACATCCATCAATCTTGTAGTTCTGAGGCGAAAACTTTCACAGGTCAAATTAGGTTGAATAACCTTCGTAACAGGAGTATAATCTGAAGTGTATTCCTGTGAGCAACTTCATATAAAGTCAACAGTGTTACAGTTTAATATCTACCATAAAATAATTTGACAGATTATGGTCTATATTTTCTTGTCTTCTGACCATCAAATCTACCTAAATGCACTCGTCTGGAAAAATTAACACACACAATAATATTGTCCAATTTTTACTCATGTTTGCATTCCTTGGACATCAAACTACTTCAAAAATTCAAATGTTGGTTATTAATTATAAAATTTTGTTTGTTGTTTATGAAATGTGTGTGTCTAGATGCTAAGCCTCTGGAATAAAAGGATCATTAAAGATCCAGTTCACTGATTTCTTTCAAGACAGGAATCATCTGTATATATGACAACTGACACGTCAAAAAAGTATTTTATAAACCTGCATATCAGCTTTTTCCATTGTATTCAGAACAAATGCCTACACATTTCATATCCGTCTTCATTCAATGGTCATTATCTCAGGACAGAAAATTATTAAAGGACTGCTGATCATACCAGCCTACACAAATAATTCATCAACTTCATTCGTTTATAGCAAATGGAGATGACAAAAACTATTTTCATGCAAAACTAATCGATAATCTGCATATATAGAATGATTTCGCAACCAGTACAATTTTCAACTTTGTAGCATACAAAAGTGAAAACCTCAGATCTCCTCTACCAATACTAAAGCTAAAGTGCAGTGTTGAAGGAAAGTGATTTGTTGCATTTGCAAAATAAAACCTTGCTTAAATTACAAAGTAATTCCTTCAAAATTACACCCATATAAAGTTATTGGTAAGACTTCATTTTTCCCAAGGAAAAGAAGCCTTTTGAAAATTTCATCAGCAATCATTTTCATACAAACAAATCATTGTCTAAGTACCACACCTTGTTTCAACAACATCCATGCATTTCTCAGAAAGAATATCATAAGATAAATTATCATTACTTACGTGCAGAGAATGGACTGATCTTCTCTATCTGTAAAAAATAATAGAAAAATTGAAATGTTAAGTTCTTATTTATCATAACAGAATATCTCAATATCTTTAATTTTAGAACATTAAGACTGTTTATCCTGGGATAAACCATGATGCAGCAGCACATTATATGATGAAGTGTAATTGATCATAGATAAAAAATTTTGAAATATCTAGCAGTAAGGAAATGAACGATTGATATTTATCATCAATCTTGCAATATTCTATTAGGATTAATAGTGACATGATGTAGGTAACACAATTTTTGCAAAAAATCACTTTCAAATGAATGATACTACACAAGACATGCAAGAAGAAGCAATGGATGTAAGCCACACTGTGTAACAAGAAGAGATAGAACACTGATGTACACTTAACTTAGACAAAATGAAGCACATAGGAATGCATTGAACACCAACATGTGACCAAATACTGTGAAAGTACTTTTATTCGTGGACATCAATTTTCGTGGTTTGCAAAAATATCACTATTTCGTGTGTACTTAAATTCGTGGTTTCGATTTCTATGCATTAAAACTATATGGATAAATGCATTTCATTGGGAACTTAATTTCGTGGTTTCAGCGAACCACGAAACCCACGAAAATTGGATCCCCTTGAACAATACATGTAGTACTTTCACAGTAGCTTGATTACTTAGGGAAGTACATGTACACACTATCATGCATTGCCACATCAAGGCAGCTTGGAATGCACACTGGCTTGCATGGATACGCAAAGGGAGCCTGACCATGGGAAGTGCAAAATGGCATTTGTGGGGACACTGAGGCAGCTTGACCAAGGCAAATGTGAACTGGAGTTCATGGGAACACCATGAATTACAAATATAAGCCAACTCCACACCTTTAGCATGTTTAGTAAATTGAAATATATTGAAATTTTTGCTGGAGTAAAATCAAGGCATAGTGATTGAAACAAGATCCCTAAACTTGATTATAAGTGGAGAGCATCCTATCATGTGTTAAGAATGTGGTAAATAATTTTTAGTGTTTTTAAGTATGAAGGAACTTTATCTCATAATTTAATTCTTCCTGTTCTAACTACTGAAAATACCATATAAAAGGGTAACTTTTCAAATCTACAGTTACAATGTACATACATGTAACAAAAGAATTCGTTATAGACTCATTTGTTTTCACTTTCACAACATAGTGGAAAGGGAACTAAAAACATAACATTACATTATATCCAGTCAAAACCACACAAATCCACTAACATACTAAAAAACACAAAAATTATCACACATACTTGCATAGAAGGTAAGGGCATTATGTGTGATTGGATCACTCCAGCATTTGTTGCATTTTTTAGTATAGTCTAAATTGATCATGTCTAGAGTTTCATTTTGTCCACATAATTACCTTGCCAGGTCACAACAAAAAAAACTTCAGAAATCTCAGGACCCTTTTCCTCTATAATGCAATTGCAACTTAACAACATTTTCTAAATTGTTACAAAAAATGGTTACTGATGATTTATAGGGTCTATATAATATTCAAGCCCATGAGTCCACAGAGATCCATCAAATCAAGTACATGTAAAACCTAACCCCAGTAAAAACTTTAATGTTGCTTACAATGGGATTACAAGACAAGTCAAAACTTCTTTGGAATAAGTACAATATTATGAAGGTCATAATTAAACATGTAAATAGTAAATCTGACCCCAAGGGTATTTATATATTACATCTTATGAGACAAGACAAAGATTTTCCGCAAGTATTTTCAAAGGTTACCTAAGTTTGGAGACAGGAATCTAGAGAAAATTTTTCTGTATAAGGATAAAATACTAAAAATCTAAAATTCAAGCCATCAATTACAGATAGTAAAGAAATACATGTGCAAACTATTGCATGTTACCTATACAGATACAATACACAAGATTTATGAGGTCAATGACCTGGAATACAAATCTTTAAAAGTGCACTATGTGCAGTATAGGCTTTTTGATGAATGACAGTTTAGCTATTCCATGCATGTTTATCATGTCAGCTGATTGATGCTCATAAACCAGATCCCCATCTGAACCCCAATCACTACTTCTTCTAATAATACCTCTTACATAAATCTTATCACACATTCCAAGAGAGATGACAAATTTACATTTGATAAGATGAAGAAAAATAGGATATAAAATCACCTGTGTATCACTGAAAGTGAAATTTTACCTGGAATACCTGGGATGGACAAATCAGCTGTTTTCTATTGTTTCATCACTGACCTATCTGCAATTTACTTACAAGAAAAAAAAGTGTACAGTCCTCCATTTGTAGACAAACTGAATAAGACTTAAAATTATTTATTCTTCTTCTTTGCCTTTTGGTGTTTTAAATTATTTTTAACATTTGCACAAACCATGCTTATTATACAAGTCTACCATTTCTAGGCATCTTTCAAATCAATCAACTTATTGAAAAAAAATTCATGAAGCCATTATGCCCATACAAGATGCAGTTGCAATGAGATCCACCAAAGCTGTATCCCCCTGACAGAAACAGATGAATAATGGTTGATCAAATAAATTATTCCTCTTATCAACTCAAACAAAGAATTTACAGTTATGTAGCAATATTTCACCATTACTACAAGAATAGTACAAAGACTTGGGATAATATTTTGGCAGGAAAATTATGTCCTTAATCACCTCATACGTATAGGGTTCTTTGAGAAAATTATACATTTGTGCACATACTTTGCAAATTCTTCTGAAAAAAAAGAATATGATGCTGAAAGAGAACAAAATGGTGAAGTTTTCCAATAAAATAAAAACCCTATTGTTGTACCATAGGTATAGTTATTAAATAAAATAATCAAAACTGATGAGTCAGCAAAATATATAGACACAATGAACTATATAAAATCAACAAAATCATGGTAATTATATATAAATTTGATTAACATGGATTAATTTTTACTTGGGATTACAACTTTGATTCTGACAAAATTTGGTCTATACAGCTACCACTTTGTATATTATCCCCTACTTATATGTAAAAACAATATCAATATGATAAAGTATTTAAAGGAAATAATAAACAATCTTTTACTGCTTGATTATTAAAAATTTGAACAATTTTGTAAACAAACAACATGTTGTCCACATGAATGTATAGGCTAACCTAGGCCTTGTATCAACTGATACAGGAACATGAAGGATTTTTTAATTAAACTGGACAAATACTATTCTGGAAGTTGAAATTGACATATGACCCTTTATCTACAGAGCCACGAAAAACACAAGGCAATACATGCATTCTTCAAGTCACTTATTAAAAGAATCATGCTAATGGATTTGGAAGTACAGGCATATATTCAAGTAAATTTGGTTGCTGCAACTTTGTTTTGTTTGTGAGGTACTTGACTCATGCTTGGCCTAAATATACATGTATGTGCTCTGTTTTAATCATTGTAATATATATGCCCCCTGTGGGCCCTTGATTTGGCAAATAAAATTCTGTATTCTGTATTCTGTATTTACAAGGGGTAACAATGACCTATAGGTCGTATTAAAAGTTGATTCATTGTCTTCCTGAGAAGCAGGTTAGCTATCTTTTAAGACCAACTGAATTACTCATGTTACTTTTTCCTACTTTAAGTACCCTTTCACAACAAATTTCAAGTATTTTGTATTTTTCAACCTAAAGTGCAGTAAAAGCAGACAAATTGAAAAGTTCAGAGGCCTTGCAGGACATTCGGTCAGGCAAGTTGGGAAAAGCTGCCAGACCGAAAATAAATTTACAGGAGCTACAGTTTTATGGCATAGTGAAAATGTCAATTTTTTACCTGACGTTCGGTCCTGTTGGCTGATAATTTTTGCCAGACCGACTCAAGTTTTGCCTGATTTGTCCTTCGGTCAGGCAGTTTTCGAAATATTTGTAAAAGTATCAGTCAATCAGTTTCTCTTGTAACAAACTTGCGAGTTCCTTTCCTTGACCATTTCAAACAGGAAAATAATACTGGTAACTACATGTAGTTCATCTACTTTTTTGATAAAAATGTTATTGGAGACGATACATGTCTGTTTTCATGGATTGATACAATTTGTCAATTCCCATGAAGCAAGAGGTCTCAATAGATGTATCATTTCCAATTTCTGGACAAAAAATACTGATAAAGGTTCCAGAATAGTAGTGCTGTTTTCTTCCAATTCCAAGTCACTCTGGGATTCTTTTTTCGAAAATGCATGCATTACTCTTAAAATTTATGGGCAATCCTGCATGTCTGCTGTGAAGTTGATTTAACTATATATTGTACCACTAAAAATCTTGCTCAGGACAAGATGGATATCCCTTGTTAAAAAAAGGCTATTGAACAAACCTATCATTCTTAGAATTTAAACAAAATGGTTACTAGTACCTTGCAACATGCTTCTGTATGCAGTGTCTGTAATAGCAAATACGTGAGGTGGAACTTCATGGCGTTTCTTTCCTTTGTAAATTTCAATGACTTTTTCGGTATATATAGGCAATCTCTTGTATGGGTTAACTACCACACAAAATAAACCAGAATATGTCTGAAAAAGGTAAAAGTATCATAATTATAACTAAAAAGACTCAAAAGTTAATACAATAAAGGACTTGTAAAATGCTCCAGTGAAGTATAACCAGTCCATTTGTACATTAAACAAATTTGACATTTTAAATAAATGTTCATATGGAGAATTTTTCTGCAAACTCTAAAGCATAGTGTTGAATCGGGAAAAAATTGTTATAACATGTGTGCCATGCCATGTCTGTTCAATAATCATGCTTAATGTGTGGAATTACTGGATTGACCGTTAAGTACATGTATATATTTTCCATAATTTGTCCAGCTACATTCTGTGTACATGTATATCCAGAGGGAACTGTATATAGCTATGGAATAGACAACTGTAACAAGAGCAAGATACTTAGTACTTCTTTACATTTACATGTACTAGCATTTAACAAATACTTTAGGAGACAAACAATTCTTTATTTCAATTGTATATCATACTTAAAATACAAAAATAGTAATGGTGCATTACATGATACCCCGCCATGTTTCACAAAATTTCTAAGTTAAAAGGGGCATATCTCCAGAACTATGTGTACTGCTGAACCCAAAGTTATACTTGGCATGTGTTTTATGGTAAACAACTTACATACCAAGTTTGAAGACCTTGTGTTATTTTGTTCACAAGTTATCAGTCGGAAACCCTAACATTCGCAAAATTTCAAAGTTTTTGTTTCAAGAGGCATAACTCCAGAACACCTTGGACCTCTGAACCCAAAATCGAACTTGACCTGAGTTTTGTGGTAAACAACTTGCATACCAAATTTGAAGACCCGTGTTATTTCATTCACAAGTTATCAGTCGGTAACCTTCAGGGAACGTACGGACAGACGGACGACCACACGACTGAGGGTATCACATAATACCTCGCCACTTTGTGTAGAAACTTTCATGATACATGTATACAAGATTCGCTTGTATGAAATTAATATAAAGGAATATCATTTTCATTTGTTAAGTTTCCAGCCATTTGAAATGCGATGCCATGCAATTTTACAAAACATTTACAATGTATTCATACATGTGTACTGCAAAGTACATTTAATCATACACATGTAGAAAATAAATTGACATGCAATATGTATAATGTACCCAGATCATGTTTCAGCTACAGCTACTAGTAATCCAAGAATAATCAATGGGGTAAAGTTTACATGAAACTGTACATGTTATGAATTCTCTTTTGAATTTTTTTATATCTCGGTAAAAGCACAAGTTTAGACATTTTAGAAGAAATATCATGACAGTTATAACAAACTGTTCGGCATTTACAAATGCAGTTACAACCTAAAAGATCTTACCTGTATAAAAGCATAAATATCTAGAATGTATCATTAGAATATATTTGACCTTGATCTTTAACCTCTTTTAAAAAGGGAACCTTAGGGGTGGCCTCGACTTATAATGTAGAACACTTGTAAGAAATGCCCTACATGTATATATACAGGTTGGGGACAATACCCCATTTGGGGTATAATACCTCATTTGGGGTATAATAACCCAAACAGGGTATAATTTTACAGTGATTAAATCACTTATTTCTGAATTTTGACTTTTTCTCAAAAGGGCAACAGTTTATATTAATAGCAATATTTTTCACAAAATCCACATTCGAATTTTTAGTTTTCAGAAAGTTATGTGCCCATGCAAAACGCAAATTTCAGAGGCCATTCATTGCTACATGATTTCTTTTCAAAAATTGTTGCTATTGATATAAACTGTTGCCCTTTCGAGTAAATAGTCAAAATTCAGAAATAAGTGATTTTATCACTGTAAAATTATACCCTGTTTGGGGTATATATGATACTCCAAATGGGGTATTGTCCCCAACCTGATATATGCATTTTCAAGACCTGGTAAAATGTCTGTTGTACTCCAGGCATAACATGATGCAATAATTGCAGATTCAATTATCATACCCTTTGAGGAAACAAAACACAAATGTACATTGTAGGTGTCGGTGTTTTGCCAAGGATACTGTATCTTAAGGAACACAATGTTTCCAACTGTCAATGTGGGTGCATCTTCATTTCATAATCCAAAACAATTTCTTTGAATAACAACAAGTAAATAAATTGAACTTCTTTACTTGTGATTGCATTTTGGTCAAATTTCAATATAAATGTCAGGAGTACATGACATAAATTGATATAAATCACATGTACTCGCAGGGTCAAACTACACATGTATAAGTTTCATATCTCTGTACCTGTTAATCCCTTTTGGGATTCGAAGCAATATTGTGCAGGCATAATCAAAAAGCATCTCTGGCTTCGAATGCCAAGAGGGATTATACACGTACCTGAATGTCTCTGATGTATAACCTGGACAATTATCATGATCAATTTTCAAAATAACGTCAAAGTCGGTCAAATGACATTGAAATAACGCCGGTACCATGAAACATCAGAACCCTGGATACAATGAGAACACACTTCATTTAATTTGTATACTTAAATTTTTGTATTACAGTATCGTATAGTCCTGAAATTCATGACTCAGTGTAGCATATTTTTATTTGGACTTCAAGACTACAGTATCGTATAATTCTGTGTGTGTGTGTGTGTTGAAATCTTTTTAAGGAAATGCTTGTTTATGTTTGGTTAATGTTCAGCAAAGGCGATAACAATTTAGTTTGTACATGTATGTACCAATGTGCAGTCTAGCAAAATAAGTGTCCTAGTGGGTCAAGTCAGCCGTATGATCTAGAATACCCCCTTTTTTTCACATATATTAGGAAGGATCTGTATGTACTTACATAAATAAGACCCGAATAATAACGGTCTTTTAAATTAAAAAGTACAGATGCTTCATTTAGGCATGTCAGTTCTGCCATATCTTCTACTTTGCTGAATTTTGGTGGGTTCATTTTTTGACAATCATCCCGGTGCACCCGGACTCTCTTGCCAGATTCCTCCAACTCGACTTCCATTTCTTCCCCATGCTCCCCCTTTACACTTGCCGTACAAAATCCATGTACTTCGTGGGGAACCCAGATCAATTTCTTTGCAGCCCATTCTGCCTGGACCATAGGATCATTGATTCTATCTCTGTTAACTGCAAGAAACTTAAGTTCCTGTGCGTCGAACGGGTCACCGTCCGCCATTTTCAATTTGTCGGCTTAGTTCCGCAAAGACAAACTATCAAAATTATATTGCTGACAAATGTTGTCTTTCCTTCCAAATAATAAAATAAATTCCTGAATTTAGAAAAAATAATATTCCTCTTCCCTTGTCCTGGTGAGTGCACTAATTAAGCCACATTCAGTTAACTTTTTGGGCCGCCGCCCGCCTCGATAGAAAACTTGAATCAGAGTAAAGTCACGTGATCCTTTAGGTGCGATGGGGGAAGTTCAGGTGCTAAAAATAAACGTTCTTCAAAATAATAAAAAGACAGCAGCAACGCTAACTTTTAAGTCAGACACACATAAAATGAACAAATATTGTGTCTGCGAAGACCTTAGACTATTGAAAGTATTTTCTAAGTTCTATTCGACACGCCCGTTTGAAATACCATCAATGACATTCTTTCGGTCGCATACCTTTGAATAACCCGGAAACTGTTTGATTACGTTTAGGATGTTATGATATCATAAAAAGGTGCAGTTATTGACTTTTTTCTTCCCATAAAGACAAAGAAAATCATCATAGTCCTCGAGAAAATCAGACACTTTCAAGCAGAGACTTTCGTCTAAAAGCGAACTTGAACAAGGGGATTGGAGTGTAATTTAAAAATTCTACATTGGACAAAAACCCACGAAATAAAGTGCAGTCTTAAAGATATCCATAACTTGCGAATCTCAACTTGAACAGAGACATATAATAAATTATACTTTGACGTCTCTGACTTGAACAACTTTTGCGCATTTTGCC
>MJUU01037797.1:1262-28823 GCA_002080025.1 Modiolus philippinarum
GTCTATTATACCGCTTAATAGTAAACACAAATACAAAAATATATGTCGTTGTTTACCTAACGATGTACGTTGTAATTATGAATGGAAAACTACCAACAGCTTGATCTTGACGTCGTATTGGTTTTGTTGCAGTTTCACTAAGGTGTATCGATTACCTATTAGGAGTACAAAAAGGAGATTAAATAGATTTTAACAAGTTAAGAAAACGTATTTGTCATTAAAAGTAATTTGTAAAATAGATTTTAACAAGTTAAGATTGTATTTCCCGATCAAAACAATGAAATATTTTCTTCTCTGGTAAGTTAAGATACAGAAAAGAATATTTATTTTTAGTAGTTAAATCAAGCGTATTTTTTGAGACCTGAAGTTCTGAAGATATAAGTTCTCTCTCCTTTTTACTCGGAAAATTATACACTACGTAGAAATTACAATTCAGACGACAGTCTTTGGGTATCCGAAAATAGGACTGACTCAAATAAATTACGCTCATTTTCTTGTGCCTTCCGCCTATAAAGTATTTCACAATAGAAGATTGATCTTGTTGTGAACAAATATAGTCGTCAAAAATTACAATTGTTTGTTTATCATCAAAATCTGATAGTTCGTCGATGTCTTCAACTTTATCATCAGATACTTGCACCAAGTCTTCCAGAGACACACCTAGTTTTTCCGTTATTTCCTCGAATCTTCGAATTAGTTCCTTGTAATAATGCATCTAAATTCTTTGCGTAAAGAATAATTTTTTGTCGTAATACAATAAGGGTTTAAATAAAAGGTGCATTAGCAAATTTGTCTTACCAACCCCACTTGGCCCCACGATGAGTAAGCGGAAAAAATCACTCGACATATATTTTGCTCCTTGTATTGTTCTAAAATTGTTCGTATTAGACTTTTCTGAAAAATATACGGGAATCGCTGTCATTTTTTATAACCCGAATATTTATTAGATAAAAAACCATGAGTGTACACGGGTTATACATAACACTGACGTGTATCTTTAGTTCTATACTTTTGATTCCTATATGTTTCTAGTAAGTCTGACAAGTCGTGACCAGTTACTCTCTCTATAACAAATATATTGCTAAAAGGATAAAATAAATATACGATTTCCCCTTGAATATCAAGTATTTCGTAAAAACCGTATACCTTTGTTTTTATTTTTTTTTAGATTGGTCAAATCATACGCAAGCATTTTTTTTACCTGATTTTTATTATAAAAGTCAAACATTATTACTTACCACAACGGTTATGCACCCTCCTACCTGAAATACAGTACCAAGTCCTAATTTACTTTTTACTCCTATAAGATTTTTGTTTTACTTATGAGATGCTTAAACCGGAAGCAACGTAAAAAATGTGAGTGAACTAAGACCTTATTAAAAATCTAGCCCGTTTTACCCGTCTCAACTGTAGTGAATAACAAATCTTACATGTTTGTTTTTTTCAATAGTCCCGTAGGTAGTAGTTGATATGGGAAAAATCTGCGGTTTTCAAAAAAACGTTTTTTGAAAACCGCAGATTTTTTCCCATATCAACTACTGAAATAATTAACAATACTGATCCTCGACAAAGAAAGAATGGGCTAAATTGATTATTCAATGCCTGGTTATTAATATATGAAAATGAATGGTTTTCAGCTTCGCCTCAAACCATTCTTTTTCATATACCATAACCAGGCATTAAATAATCTATTCAGAACCGATTCAATAAAATCTGTCCCCATTAATGTAATCCAGTTAATGTTTTTCAGGTGTGTCATACCGTATTGTTTTATCAATTTGGAAAGATCAGACTTATAAGCAATATTCAATTTTATTCAAAAGACCCTAGCCAAAGATTAAAGAAAGTGTTCACCGCCAGTTTGTGACATGTAAAACACAATTCCGTCAAATGCGGATAGAAACTATGGTGGCATGTAAGTGACATCAACTTGTCAAGAGGTCAAGATTATTTGTCATGATATTTTAATCATTAAGTTGACTTGACAAGATAATCATCATTCTAACCTGTCCTTTTAGATCACACCAAGTCAGATAATTATTACGATAATTTTAAGTATAAGTTAACATAATTATCGTGTTTTCTTGTCTAATATTCATGATGATGCTCTGATGTGCTATATTTGTTTCACGTTGTCACGATAATTTATCGTGATATTATCAAGATTTAATCGACTTAACAATTAATTATCATTCTAAGTTGACAATCAAGTTTAGATTATGTTGACTTAACAAAATGATTATCATGAAAGAAAACAAGATCATTTTATCAACTTTTTATTGAAATTATCATGATAATTATCTTGTTACGTCAACATAATCTAGACTTAATTGTCAATTTAGAATGATAATTATCTTGTCACATCGACTTAATCTTGAAAATATCACGATAAAATATCGTGACAACGTGAAACAAATATGGCACATCAGAGCATTATCATGACTATTAGACAAGAAAACGATAGTTATGTTAACTTATACTTAAAATTATCTGATCAAGTCGACTTAGTGTGATCTAAGAGGACAAGTTAGCATGATGATTATCTTCTCAAGTCAACTTAATGATTAAAATATAATGATAAATAATTTTGACAAGTCGATGTCACTTACATGCCACTATAACAACATCACCGCATAGGGTTAATGTTTTTCGGGTGTGTCGTACCGTATTGTTTTATCAATTTGGAAAGGTCAGACTTATAAGCAATATTCAATTAAATTAAATTTAAAGATTAAAGAAAGTGTCCATATAAATAAATTTTATTGGAAATAAAAATATTTATGTATTCTGAAACCATGTAACTTTTCATGAAGTAAGGGAGTTAATTCATTTTGCAAATATCTAACTTGTAATCAACTTGATGAGGTTACGCAATTTGGAAAAACTTTTACATTTTAATTTTGACAATATTTGGGACTTTTTCTATCTTATATAACAAATAATTTCAGAAGACAAATTCCAAGTAAAGCAATTTTTTCACTGAAAAAATCAGACCCCTTCAACTACAATCTAGTAAATAGTAATTAATTATGGATCCTTTCATTGTACTGTTTTGTTTATATAGTTTCAGGTCAACGAACAGTTGGATTTTATGCGATATCTACAAGAGATCAAGATCTAGCAATCGAACAAACCGTTACTTTTTGACCGCATCTATACTAATGTTGGTTCAGTGTATAATGCAACATCTGGGAAGTTTGTTGCACCCATGTCTGGTCTATATCGTATAGGTAATACTGGAATGTCCCAAAGCGGTCATGCCGTATTCTTAAAAATGATGAAAAATGGCGTAGAAGTAGGCCGAAGTACAGGTACAACAGGGTGGAACACTGCTGATATGGAGGCAATTATGACGTTGAAGAAGGGAGACGTAATCGAAATCAGGCGAAGAACGAATAGTGGACATACAACCGAAAGACTTCATGGAAACAGATTAGCATCATTTACTGGATTCCTTATTGCAAAAATGTAAAATTTGGTCGTGAAAAAAATAGCGTCAAATTGCGTCATGTTACACCATTGATATGAAAAATTTAAATTAAGACGCCTCTATTGAATATTGTTAGAACAGAGATATATTGATTTATTAACAAAATAAAATGCGACCTCAAATTTTTAGTGTCTGATTTATTACGTTAAATCAAAAAGAACAAGGTGAACGCATATGGAATTACGTTAAATCCAAAAGAGCAGGGTGAACGGAAATTTCAAATTGAATTACATTAGGGTATGTTATAGTTTTTACATTCATATTTGGCTTTAGCAAGTAACTGAGTTTGTGGAGGTCTAAGTTTAAGTAAAAGGATAAAGTGCAAATTAAAGAACCATTATTTCTGCTACTTTAATTTGATGACATCTAACA
The DNA here is from genome assembly GCA_002080025.1 of Modiolus philippinarum. NCBI lineage: Eukaryota > Metazoa > Mollusca > Bivalvia > Mytilida > Modiolidae > Modiolus > Modiolus philippinarum. The sequence goes on from MJUU01037797.1 coordinate 5,125, forward strand.
AATTGATTAATGAGCCATTTTAGTTGGCGTTTTTTTTTGTTTTTTTTTTGTCATTTTTATGGTTTCTGTCGTCATGAAGATATATTAAACCTTCTTCAGCAAAAAATCACAATTCACTTTTAAAATTACATGTATGAACAAATAAAGGGACATGGAGCAAATGCACGTGGTACAAAATCCCTACAAACACACGACAAGATTAAGCAAACGGAACAACGCCTTGATTGCCGTTCTTCATCTTAAATCACCATGAGGCCTTCAACAAAGAGCAAACACTGTTAAGTCATAGCAAGCCCAAGACGGCCCCTAGCACGGCACGAGTGGAACCCACTTGCCAAATCTTGTAATGGCTACATCTATGTATCCTTTGTCATGGATGCGAGGTCGTCAACAAGCATAACATATCTTGCAAAGTACTCTTACAAACATTGTCATCCGTTGCCCGACAAAGGGACCAATAGACAATACAACATATAAACGATCACAGGGCACTGCATTATTATAGTTCAGCAATATATGCGATTATTGAAAAAAAATCATTATTACTGCAATAAACATTATTGATTATTACAGTAATAATTTCTTTATCGGGATCGCATCTATGGTTTAGACTATAATAATGATCTCATCGATTCGCATTTGGCCGATAGGGTAAGCGGGGTTTGTTATGTTAAAATACACGTTATAACAAAGGTCGTCTGATCACAGTTTATAACATTAGGGAAATAACGTTGTCTTAATTCTGATGTCCCCACTACTGACTCGTTGTAGGGATCAAAATGATCTCGTGTACATGAAAACGTGTAACCTCACGATTTTATTGCATAGTGAAAAAGGTCCTGGACCTATCTTCAGACTTTTTCCTTTTGGCAAATACCTTAGTTCAGTAAATTTGTATTGTGCTAAATTGTTATAGTGCAGGTTCCCGGTTTTGTCCAGCCCAAACAGGATATCCAGAATATAACGACGCATGCGCTCTCTCTCAACGTCGAACCACAAAACTAGCAGAACGCTTTTATTGTAAGTTCCAAGTAATCCGTCCTTATCGAGTGAATATAAGGTCGTATAAGCCATCGTTGATAGAAATCCATTCGGCCAGAACAACAATTCTATCACTGGCGCCGCACAAAAAGCGCAGAACCGGTAGATAATCGTGTTTTTTTTCCAATTTGAAGCGAGATGAAGCTGTCTGCATCAGGGGGTTGGGATTTGATCCAGGGATGAGCCAGTTTTGATTGAAGGAAGAAAAAGGGGCATTTGAATTGTTTTCGGGGTTGAAAACTTTTCAAGGGTCAATCAAATTTTGAAAGTTTTTCTGAGATTTTACTGAATTTCCACTTTCGTGTGACGTCACATTTTAATCGTAGCTACTCGGCCATTTCCGCTACACTAAAAAAAAATAAATGGCCGAGTAGTTACGATCGGTCACATTTTTGTACTGGTTCCAGGCAAAGAATTACCGCCCGGAAACCGGTTCTCGTCCGGAAGTGCCTTACCGGAAGTAATTCCCGCTAAACAAACAATTGATTTTTTCAACAATTTTCTTAAATTGCCAAGTGTACGTGACACTGAGGTCTATGATTAGTGATTAAACATCATCGATAGTAATATCAATTGCAGATAGCCGCCATCCACTTGTCAAACAGGGCGGAAATAATAACAGATTTACCAACTGCAATTTATATTTTTGTGTTGTTATTTGTTCGTGAAATAAATATATTGTCCTAACAACTGCCCACCCTAATAAAGCAAAGAGTTTAGACAATGACACATGTGAATATAAACACATGCTCCTACCAGGAGTTGTTGACACTCCCAGGAGTGGGACCCCGCATTGCGGATTAAATTTTGGATATAAGAAGGGGGAAGGGCTTCATAACAGAAGATGATTTGGCTGGGATAAATTACTTAAGGGTTACATTTTACCTCCTAGCTAAAGTAGATTTTTCCATTCCCAGTGATTACCAACAAGGCCCGGCCACACATTACCTTCGGGAATATGATGAAATGTTACAACGTGTAGACAATGTGACCAGGGCAAGAACAGCGCGGACAAGGGGGACCCCCGTTCGGGTAAAACAGGAACAAAGGTGGTCAGACACAACCACCCCGGGGGACCCAGGCTTAATGAATTCAGCCTTTATAGGAGAAACATATGAGAATAGCGACAGTATACCATGGGATGATGAATCCCAGCAGGGCATGGGGTGGGCAAGGCCCCCATATACCAGAGAATTTGAAAAGATTTTTTTCATGTCAGACATTCGGACTGACAAACTCCAAAAGTTTGTCAGTCCAAACCACCATTTTGCTGGCCAGAAGTATTATTGCTATGACGAAATCCCAAAATTTGTGTCAGACTTCGGACTAACAGGCCATCAAATCTTGTCAGTCCGGCATGATTTTTGTCAGCCAAATCCTTCGGACTGACACATTTCAATAACTCTGATATACACATAAGCCAAAATTAAATCCTGTCCTAAGGGAAGACAGGCGCAGATCCCAAGTTTCAGAACAGGAGAAGACTTACATAAGCAAAGTGAAAAGGGAGAGGTATCCACCATTTCAAAATTCACATATCGGGTACCAACAACAAGGGTATGGGGTTCCACACCAAACCTTGGCTAATCTTGATGAGTCCCAGGGCTTCTCTTCAGAAGCATATAATCAAGGTGAGGATCAAAATGTTGGAATGTCCACTGAAACACCAAGAAGCCGGTATGCAAAATATCAGCAAGGGAGGGCAAGTCAAAGGTCGAGGGGACCTAGGGATCCTGATAATTTTGACCCCCCCCCCCGTCATCACACCGAAAGGTAGCCCCACCCTCCAGTCAACAAAGTACAGGTCAAGTAAGTACACAAGCAAGCAGAAAAGCAACACCCTTCCGTGTAGGGCCAACGCCCACACGGTCAAGGGAACAATATACAGTAAATCAACAAGACTATACGGGAATACCATATGGCCAACAAGACTATACGGGACTATACGGGAATACCATATGGCCAACAAGACTATACGGGAATACCATATGGCCAAGCCCAAACTAGATTAAATGTAGTCCCTCATTCAGCTCAATATGGTATGGTGCAGGGCTATATGCATGACAGAGATAATCAGACTCTACCACAAAACAGGGTGGGTTCAACCCTATACAATGTAGGCCCACCGAAAAATAATTTTGTTGAGACCCCCAACCCCAACCAGTCATGTCTGATTATCATACAGGGTGCAGGGGACCCAAAAACCTAAGAAAGTTGACCATGTACCTAAAACTTTTAAATATGATGGGAAGTCCAATTGGAAGGCTTTTTATGTTAAATTTTCTAGATATGCTGAAGTATATGAATGGTTCCCACAAGAATGTAAGGATCAGATATGTTGGTGCTTGGAGGGGAAAGCCAGCGAATATTATGCAATGCTGACTGATAGGAATAAACATGTGTCATTCACTGATTTGATTGCAAAGTTTGAAAAGCGTTTCGGGTACAAGGAATTACCAGAAACGGCTCAGGTCCAGTTCCAAATAGCCCGTCAACAGCCAGACGAAACTCTGGAGGACTGGGAAGACAGGGTATTGGTATTATCTCTGGCAACAAAAGCGTTCCGGGACCTACCTGAAGAACACATGTATCATCAGGCGGTTCTCAGGTTGTGTCAGGGGGTGTCTGACAAGGAGGCGGGGACCGCGGCCTCGAATGTCCGTCCCAAAAGTATTGAAGAGGCAATTGACAAGATAAGGTGGTTTCAACATAACCAACAAGCAATCTACGGTAGGGGTCCCAAAAGGGAGGTAAGACAGTCAAGCCTTAATAGATGTTATCAGTACGATCCGGATGTCCTGACCCCAAATATTTCAGCTACCACTTTACCATCCAAGAGGGACTCCGATACCCCTTGGAAACGAGATATAGAGAGGGTTGAGGACAAGATGAATAAGATGCAGGCAGATTTATTGCATGAACTAAAGAGAATAGACGATATTCCACTTTCAATTATTTGGGTAGTTGTCGACATCTTACCCCGAATCTACTGGAAACTGGTTTCCGACGTCAGTTGAGCGTGATCGTGGAATTCTCCTATTTATTTTCTTGACCTAAAATAAGTTGGTTGGAAATGACCCGCCTGGGGTAAAATGTTTATTTATGACACGTTCAGCTTTTTTCCAATCATAAACACATTTCATATGTTGATGGAATAATTTATTCCCTTTGCCCTCATACACAGGGACGCCATTTTTACCCCGTTTGACCTCTTTGACCCGCCATTCTAATAGCCGAAACGTTCCAGAATTGGACTTTTGGAAGAACGTTTATTGTAATACCTGCCCCCACCCCTACCCCTGCTAGGCCAACTGTGAGAAATCAATCTCCAACCAGAATGGAGTGCTACAAATGTGGTTCCTAAAACCATCTTATGCGGGAATGTACTAAAATGCAGAGGTCCCCATCCCGCAGTCAATCCCCTGGGACCCGGGCGAACTGTTATCATTGTGACCGCCTGGGGCATATGAAGAGGGACTGTCCTCTGAGAAATAAGGAAAAAGCTGTGACTTTTGCAGATCAGTTTAGAGCTGCCTCAAAGGGAGCTTTAAACTCGAATGGATCTGCTCAAGAGACCGGAGCAAGCTCCAAATAGATACAGGTCTCATAAAAGGAAAGGCTACTGAATGTTGGGTACGGGAAGTGGTAGAGAACACCCCGGATCAGGATAATGGTTCCTTTGTTCCCGCCATGGATGGAACATCCAGAGGCGATCAGGCTAGCAGTTTGGCAGAACATTTGCCCAACTGGGATTACCGGAAGCCCTACTTCCTTTGTCTCCCAAGAATGATGGAGACATCAAGGGGGAGGAAACTGATATTGACAGTAGGGAAGATGCAAGTTTGCATGGTAATGTAGGGTCAGATTTGGAATCATCAGAGAGTGGGAAGGCAAGTATGGCCCATCGTCAGACAGATCGCCACTTGTCAAAGGCTCTATCGTATGTCTTGAGGCATGGGGCACAGAAATATAATTATGAGGTCCAACCGGGAGGTTATCTTTTTGTTAATGAAATTTTAAGTTGTCAACCTACTCTGTGGAAGATATATGTAGGGTTGTAAGATCAGATGACAATGAGAGGTTTGCATTGTCAACTGATGATAAAACAGGTCGACTTAAGATTAAGGCAAATCATGGTCACTCAATTCAAATACATGATGATGAACTGGTACTGGTTAAGCAGGACGAGGTATTAAGAGCATACCACTGCACCAGTATTATTGGATGGAATGGAATAGTGGGTATGGGAATAAGTAGGAGGGGTAGAGTCTACATTCACTTTAGTACTCAGGTCCCAGATAGTATGAAGCCACACTGGGAAGCACTGATTCAAGTTGACATAAGTAAGGCTCAGCAAGATGGTTACCAATTTTTCTGGTCTAAAAGTGGTCTGATTTTGTTTTCAGAGAATACTGAGGGCATCCTTCCCGCAAAGTACATTATATGAAAAAGAAAGGAAATGGGGTAAATGTCAAGGAGACAACATCCCATATCCAGGTTAAAACGACCCAAAACAAAACATCTAGGGGTCACCATATGGTCTTCAACACAAAGCAAAGCATTTGGATTCAGGGGAATATATGAAGTTGGATCCTGCTGTCAGTCTTTGTAAGGATGGGAAATTAGCCCGAACTGATAATTCAGATTTGATATGTGAATTAGGGTCATCATGTTATAGTGTTGGGGAGGTAAGATGCTTTCTTCAGAATACACAAGTTTCAGGGCAGGTCAAAGATTTAAATGATGGTCTGGGAAGGACGGAGACATATAAGTCTCATTCTACTCGGAGCGAGGACCCCGGGAAACTTTCTTTTGGCGATACATCATGCAAGTCGGGTGAAAGGGGACTAGTTCCCCCAAATACGGTAGAGTCGGGCAATTGGTCAGACTCAACAGGGTCGGGATTTCTGAAATAGAAGATGATTCTGGATACAGTGAAGCGATTGGGGAACCTGATGAAGAAGTCTCTGGCAATGAACTAGATAACACTCTTGTAAAAGATACGCAGGGCAGTGAAGGTGACCCTGGAGATGTAGAGGGCGTTGTCACAGTCTTGAGGGTTCAAGGGCAAAGTTTGTTTGCAGTTGTGGACAGTTTGTCAAGAGCAGAAATTCAAAGGGCAAACAAACATAGCAGAGACTGTACATGTTCAATATGGCATGGTCGGGGGCCTAGAGCAGGCGGCTATAAAGATGGGGGCTGTTGCGGCACAATTTGGGAATGTATTCTGTGAGAAACATAAACCAGAGTTAATGAGATTAAGGAAATATTTTGAATTTAACAAAAGAGATTTCATCCAACAAACATAGCAGATTAAAAAACCGCAAAATTGTAACCCATATCGTTCCTCATCGTTTATTAAAGAAGCCCGATGAATTCAGTCTCATATGAGTGGAGAAACAGATCGTCTAAAGGAGGTGCACATTTTGTGCCCTTTGGAATTCCGATAGTCTGTTGAAAAACAAGTCCTTCAAACTGGATAAATATATTGTCGATCAGAAACTTTAATATTTTAATTACTTCTTCGTCTGTATACTTTTTTCTGTGATTCCGAGTCGTATATCACAAAGTATGCTTGTTCTCTACCTACCGGTATAACAACGTACTTATATCTTCATTCGCCGTTCTCACGGGCGAAACATCAATGAATCAAACCTTTCAGCCGTGATTTCAGTCGTCCATGAGGAATGGTAGTATAAAGTGTGGAGAAGTCAAAAGTTTCAATGCTGTTACAGTGTGATAATGAACTCGATTTTAAGATGTCAAGCAGGTTTTAGAGTTTTTTAATATCCACATTTCATTTACACCACTTCTTGAAAAGCTATAATTTAATTTTTGTTCTGAAATTTTATCAGATAGTTATATGCCAAGGTTGAAATTGTGAAGTGTTCTTGACGTTTGTATGCATTAAATGATCTCTGATATTATTTAGACAATGGATTGTTGCGTTTTGAGAGCTTCAAAAATTTGAAGAGATACAGCTCATATTGCTTTAATTAGCGTTTTTGCAGCCGAACAAACAGACCAAAATCGATGTACTCCTAAATTTCGGATTCTCGATGTATTTTTGTTTTGTTTTGTTTTTTTTTTTAATTTTATCTTTTTAGGGCTGATTTATAAACGGTCACTTAGATAAACCTAAATTATCGAGAAAAAAGGTTGAAAGGAAATACATGTATATTTAAACAAAACCAAAGCAAATATTACCAGATACTTTGGACATTGACATTCGCAGGCTGGATATCCAATAACTTGAACAGGTTATACAGTGATTTTGAAATAAAAAAAAATACCGAAGTTGCATAAAAAACAGTAAATTTCGTTATGCTGTACACGTGTTTCAAGGGGTAACCTTGAAATCAAAAGTCATACGCCGTTTAACATGGCAATGCATGGATGGAATCACTAAAGCAAAACATCCATAAAACAAGGCAAGACCAAGATTACACAAGACAAGGCGATACCGAGACTAAGGGAGCAACCATTTGATTTTTATGGGGGGCAAGGAAGGGATTTGAAAAAAAAATCCAGGATCAGAAATTTGGCGAAAAAAAATATTATGACAGGAGGAAGCTGAAAAAAATAACCAGGATGACAAATATGAAGCAAAATTTCTGGCTTGGACCGAAAAAAAAATGACAGGATTACTTCGAGTGAGAAAAAAATTGTCAGGTTCAAAAATTGCGTGAAAAAAAAACAAGGATCAGATTTTCTTCCTTGCCCCCCCACCCCCCCCCAAAAAAAAATCAAATGGTTGCTCCCGAAGCATGGATACAAAACTTCAACACAATAACTATCAATACAAATATCAGAACAAAAACTACCAACAACACAAAAAATGCGATATTAAGATGTACTCAAAACGTGGCTTTACATAATTTACACGAAAGCATGGTAGAAATGTGGAAATGCGTCATGGATCACACAATTCACACAAGACTTTCGAAAACGATAGTGATCAACTTACTCCCTGTTTGACAAAGAATACAGTTATACACTCCGGGCTTTACTTTACACATCATTTTTTAAATTAAATTAGTGAAAGTCTCCTTTTTTACTCAAAGGAATTCAAGAATCTATGGTTGCTGGGCAGAATTAAATAAATAAATAAATAAAATAAGTAGTCTTTGAGACTTTCAGGAAATTTACTCAACTTGGAATCAAATATTTTGGAAATCAAAATGGTGAAAATGCTTGTTCTAATCGTAACATTTTTTAAAACTATGGTTGCAATGTAGAATTCCAAAAATTAAGTCGTATTTGACAATTTTAGGCAATTTACAATATTTCGAATCATATATTTTTGAAATCTAATCGGGAAAATATCTGTCCTAATCGAAACAAATTTTTAAAGAATGGTTGCTATAGAATTTCAAAAAATAAAGGGGTCTTTGACATTTGTAGGGAATTTACCAAATTTGGAATCAAATATTTTGGAATCTGATTAAGGAAAAGATGGCAATACAGATTTATAGAAAACAGGGAAATACAGAGACTACACATGACATTGGAAACACTAAATACAAAACCAATAAACAGAGCATGAACGTCACAAAAGACAAGATATTACCATCAGGTGTTCCAGAAGGGTAAGCATGCATAGTGGACCTGGGTTCAGTAATGGTGATTGTCTTGTCTCTTTTTTTGGCTTTTGAAATTTAAGATTCTTAGAGTTGTATTACTTTATGTAGCAGTAATGAAGAAATCTTCTATTGTGGAATAATCAACAAAATACCGAAATTACTATAAATCTACTTTCTGTACATTGGCCATTACGACAACTTATGTCTCTTCAGTGCAGATGAAATCAAAACATTGGAATTCAACACATCGAAAGATGTTTGAAATCTGATAGAGATCAAAAGCATCTAAATTGAAATCCAAAACCAGCTAAGGACAGAGCTTTGCATGAGGGAGAAACTCCTTAGTTTTGAACGTTTTTTTTTAATTTAGATATCGTAAGTTTCAAATAAAGTCAGTTTACAGGCCATAATATATATTGTGAAAGTCATCATACAATATTCACGGAAGTGTTTAAGTATGTATACTTATGTTTTTGCATTTCAACAACTTGAAATTGTTTTGCTAAGTATCACTGGATACCTGATATTCATTTTACGTAATATTAATGAAATAATAGTTTTAAGTAGTCAGCTGGTAAAATTAGAAAAAAGACATATAGAAGATATGGAGTTTTCCATGTTAAACGAGGAACCTTCTGAAAACAGAGGCAGTGTAAGGAAAATGCTAGGTATCAAGAATCCGTCCATGGTTACATGCTGTATTGGGATAACAGTTGGATTTTTTGTTTCCTTCCTGTTTTGTCTCATTATCATACTGACATCGTTTGCTTTTATCCATCAGTCGAATTTGCAGGTGAAAGGAATCGTTCCAGGTAAGATCAAAAGTAGGAAATATTTCTTATAACTAGAAGTTCTTGTACTAAACAAGGCAGCTTAAAACATATGTTAAATATACCTCCAGTCGAATATCGAAGCAACAGGTCGGACTGGAAAATCATCCTTCTCACAAACATTGTATTTTATAGCGGCAACACAAATTTAAACAGCAGAACGAAGACAAGACAAACCCGAACAGAAGTGGGCCCGAACATCACGAAAATGAGTCACTAGCAATGTAACACCACAAATACCGGGTGGACCATCCGGTTCTTGGGAAGAGTACATCGGATCTACTCCACAATGGAACCCGTCACAACCGGATGTTCAATGAAATGCTGTATGCATCTGTCCGGTAATAAATTATTAACCAAATAGAAATAATTATTCATAGCATTTAAGAAATAGTACGTCAATAAGTTGGCGATAGTTGTAAAACAATCTGTTGGAAATAAAGCAATGTAAGGGGAATTCAGGATTCTTTACAGTTGTTACTCCATTATAACACTGGGCAAAAACGACATTGTTACCAAAGCAAAATGTCACGCCATTGCCGTTTTGTATTATTGAGGGTATGAAAAGCCGAAATATGCATGCTAGCATAATCCTGAAATTGACACCCTTTTGCAGCTGTCTGATGTCATTGTGTGGTTGTTGTGTGTGTTTTTCAACTTTCTGTCCACGTGTTTCAGTTGATGGCCAATGGTCGGAGTGGATCAATGGCTCGTGCAGCGTCACCTGTGGTCTGGGCTTTATAACACGTGTTCGAGCATGTAACAAACCGAGCCCTACAAATGGTGGGAGGTATTGTGATGGTCCTAGTATGGAAAGAATTGACTGTTTATCAGCTGCTTGTCCAGGTAAAATGCATGTTTAGAAGAATTCAAGCTTCTTTTTCATAAAATTAAGTAACAGAAGAAAAGACTTAGCATTCCTGCTGTTAATAGGTACAAGAAAGGTTTGTTGACCATGCCTTTGATTAAGATTTTGTCATTCAAAGTCCAATAAAGGTTGAAAGTTTCACTGACAGTTGATTTTTTATGCAATATGTAAAGTGGTATTGTTTATATTTTTTAAGTTACCTATTAGCCCAGTTACTGGTTCGCCAGCTGAAACGACGGGTGTTAGTAGTTGGGCAGAATATGTCAGGCCAATTTCTACATTGTATACTGTCGACGTATTTCTGCATTGTATACTGTCGATGTCATGTACTTTCCACTTTTAGTACACTGAAAGTGAACAGTAAATCGACGTTGACAGTATACAAGGTTTTACAANAATGCATGATCATAGTAAAAAGGAAAACCATGTAAAGGTAAATCAATATTAAGATTGATGGTTCTTGAAAAGGAAAAATGAATTTGTTTTTGTTTAAATCGAATAATTTGTACATTTTATTTTTTTTTTTTTGCCGGAGGAATAGACCTTTTTGCCTATTTTTCATGCTAGCCGGAACACTTAAATAGTACGCACTGACTTGAATGTTAGCGAACACAGTGCGGAAAAAACCTCTATTGCTGAATTGTTAATTCCATTTTCTTAAAAACATTACGTCTGAAACTTTATATGTTTAAGAAAAGATGCACATCTTGCCATGGGTAATTCGTTTTGCCTTATATGCATGTGAGTTTTCTTTATGGCTCTTTGGCGTGTCTCTTTTAATTATGTATGTTACGGGTTCAAAGAGACCATGTTTTAGTTTTAAATGTATTGATCATTGATGTTACTATGGGTAATAGATAATGGTAAAAAAGCAACGAATTGCTTTCGTGGGACCAACGAAGTGTTATATTATTATTGTCAATATATACTTTTCTATGGCAAGTTAATACTAGAAGTGCTTATGAATATCTAGAGATCTGGTCACTAAAATTAAAATTGTAGTTAAAGTCTGTTTCACTTCCCTTAGATAATGGAAATTCTCTTCTGTTGACTTTAATATTGCATATTGTACCGGATTTTGCAGGGTTGTATAAATATATTGTACACTTCTAGAACCACTTTTAGTTTGATGATTTTCTATACAAATGGATAGAAAAAATACTTTTTAAAAATGCTCCATGCTATTAAAGGGATAATATTTTCGGTGCACAATTATCGACAAGACATGACTACTCTGAAATAGGTATTGTTAGTTATTACCTGAAGTCAGATGACCAATTCTCACTTTGACTTTTACCATGTGCTTAGTCCCACTTTTTAATTCAAGAAAAACATACCCGTAAATGAAATAATTCAACAAAATACCCCAACATGTAATTGAAATATGCATACATTAAACACAAAAGAAATTTTTGAAAGAAATTGTTAATGTACTGCTAGTTTCTATTCCGTGTTTACAAACAAAAAGTCCGTGGATTAAAATTGTTAACCCCGAACGAGTACACCTTGCTATTATTAGATAGGTCAACTCGATTCATCTATTTCATCAAGTTACTTGGTCACCCTTAAAATAGGACAATCCATCACTTAGAAATTTTCACCTGTTTGAAAAATATTGTGAAAATGCATATGACTGCAGACTTTTGTGCATGCCCTAAACGGGAAATTCAACATTTTTCAGTTATGTATGGTCATTCCTGATTTACATACCAAATATGATAAAGATTAGTGTACAAATAAAGCTGAAATCGTAAGATTTCGATTATCTAAAGGAAGTGAGACATACTTTAATTTGCGTTCTTCACGACAACTTATGCATCTCAACTCCAGATTCCAACTAGATGAGTATAGAGAGCTGATAAAAAATGTATAAGTCTAGGTAAAAATTATGTTAAGAACCAGAAACTTGTCATGATTAGTTTCAATTTCACAAAAGTTGTGTATCTTTCCTAGTAAAGATCGAGGACTTCCGAATATTGCGCCTGGCTTTTATCGCCCAAAGACATTAAATTAAAATTTCAATCACTAGTCTTTAATGTCTCTTCTTTCATTTACATCCACAAAGAGCAAGCAAGAGTAGAATACTGACGTTCGAGTTTCACCATTGATTCAATAGAAGGCTTATTTTCCTGCCCCTACCCATTTCTCTCCTTTTTCTTGTAGCAATCAAAACTCGTTGCTCCGGTTGTCCCTTCAACCTTTGTTTCTTTCTTATTTATTTAATAAACTATTCTCGTCCCGATATAGCTGAAATATTGTTCACTGGACGTAAAACTACTCAATCAATTAATTGTTCATTAGATCAAATAATGAGAAATAGAAGGACATAACAAATACTAAATGCATAGAACAAATATTAAGCAGAAAAAAAAATTATGAACAACGAGCAAGTATAATCGAAGGGATGAAGATTACCCGAATACACCGAACAAAAAAAAAGCTCTCTGCTTCGTACCGTATATAGTGCATTTCCATAGACATAGCCGTTGGTTTAAAATATGTTGAAAGAGCAAACTGATGACAAAATACAAATATACATTTTAAAAACTTTTCATCACAAACGTATGTGGAATTAAATTATGTGCTTGGTGCAGGAAGCTATCTTACTAACTTTCATAAACTTTCCCATTATTTGTGTATTATGTGTTATAACGCAAAATTAGGCAAGAATAAAAATACACAGCCTCACGAGAGTCGAAATCGATTAAAAAGCATGATATGGTATTGATTGTGTATTTGGAAATATGAGAGAATGTGTAACTTATTTAATTTTAGTAAATTTCACATAAATAAGATATACATACATGTATGAAGTTAATTGAGGAGAAAATCTTTTTAAATAAAGAAAGGCTTTTCGACAGTTTAATTTAAAGGTTTCTAATCAATATATTCGTTCTTTTTAAGTCTAGTTTACAACGAATAGAAAATGAGATTCCTCTCCGACTATAATAATACACCATAAATTATGTCATTTACTGTATGATTCGCTAGAAAGCTTTCATTGGATTTTGTGTTACTATATCTTTTTTTTCTTTTTTTTTGCAAGTAAATATGTCTTATTTGAAAGCTATAAAACACATGTACATGTAGCAACATGTTTGCCCAGCATGGTCTTACTGAATGTCGTAACATCTTACTGAGGATAATTAACATATATACTATAAACAGTCAAGTTTTACATGTATGGAAAGTATTACGTAACTTATAAGATGTACAAGATCATGATTCATGACTATAACCAGTACAAATGCAAGTTGCAAACATCGTTAATTTTAAATATAGTTAAATAAAAAAAAATCACCAATGCCAGTCACAGTGCTCATTTAGTCCTATAATATTGAACCTCGTGCTGTTTCTTTTTCATATATACTAACTCTTAACGTGTCGCACTTTAAAAAGAAAATAAAAAATGAAAAAAATGGAATTAAAATGCGAAGTCATATGTTATAGTACTAATTACACCATAGATTTATAATACATGTATTATAAATCTATGATTACACATTATTAACATCATTATCATATCAGCCCATTTCAGTAAAGTGTTTGTGTTCGGTGGTAAAAAAGGCGTCAATTTATATGAATGGTATTACTATAAATAAAAGAAAAGTTAGTGAAAATCAAATACATTTTTTGTAGTTTTTCACGTGCTAACTCTGCATCAGCGTGTTTTACACTTTGAATTATAGACAGCTTGCTAATTTTTGTGGATTTGTAATGATGAGTGAATAGGTGTATCGGTAAAGTGTAGAATTATTAAAATTTGTCCTGAACCCCTTTCCTTACAACAAATACAAGTATTGCAACGATTAGCAATTTCTGTCAACAGTATGAGAAAGATCGAAAAAATAATATTTTAATAAGTTTGTAAATATATTAGAACTGTTGGTCTTCAAATCCTATCCATGCTGTAGCAAAGACGAATTTCATTTTTAGACAATTTTTAAATGATATAAAAACAATCCTTATCACAATAAATATTTGTTAATTAATCTGATATATTTTCATTCCTCAATAAGGTGTAGAAAGGATTGTAAATAAAACGGTCATATTTGGTTGTATTTGGCAAGTTGTGAAAATAAATCGTAAAATGTGGTCTCTAAAATCTGCCCCAACCATAGTAAATATATCAGGCAAATATTACTTTTAAAAACAAATTCACATATATGCAATCAATTTATAAATAGGTGAAAAACATTTGCATTTATACGAATAAGATGCAAATGATTGTAAATAAAACTGCAATCTTTAATTATATTTGATTAGGATTGTCCAGCAATTGTAAAAGGAGGTCTCTAAATACTGCCCGAACCATAGTAAATATATCGGGCAAATTTTACTTTTTATAAACAAATCAACATATATGTAATCATTTGCAAATACACGAAAAACATTTGCATATTTAAGAATAAGGTGCAAATGATTGTAAATAAAACTGTAATCTTTAATTATATTTGATTAGGATTGTGGAGCAATCATAAAAAGAGGTCTCTAAAAACTGCCCATATCCTTGTAAATTGAATAAGTAAATATTAAGATTTCATTAAGGAATCCGAAGGTTTGAAAATCGTTGTAAATTATTGGCATATATTTGAACACCTTTATTTTGCTGACAAAGTAATGTAAATATTTCTGATTAATTTGTCAAATATTTGTCAGATTTGTATTTTATTGCAAATGAAAGGTTTATTTAAATACTAGCACACACGTTTGCAAATATGTCGGGCAGAAAAGTTCAACCCTTTGTCATCTCTTTGCCCACATGGTCAAATATATGCAAATCAGCGTTTTCGTGTAGTGCTGGCCTCTCACTGATACTGCCGATGTCTGCTGAAATACATGAAGACCCTTTACCAAACCCTTCGGGAAGTTTTGAGTTTGATTTTTCTTCCGTAGTGCGACAGTGTTTTACCAGCAGACTAGATTCCTTGAGCTAGCCGGCAGTTTAGCGGCGAGCACTCTTTGACCCTTCTTTCAAAATTACGTTTTGTCTTATGCTTTTTCTGTTCCAAGATAGTGGTCATTGAGTTAGTAGTCTGCCTGTATTGGGTTTTATTCGCATGTTTATGGTACTATAGGGAAACGGGATAGAGAAAGGGGAGGTTTGGGTACCCATAAACCGGTTTAACCCTACCACTGGCTTTTGCTGGTGCCGGTACCAAGTCC
Organism: Modiolus philippinarum; assembly: GCA_002080025.1. Classification (NCBI taxonomy): domain Eukaryota; kingdom Metazoa; phylum Mollusca; class Bivalvia; order Mytilida; family Modiolidae; genus Modiolus; species Modiolus philippinarum. The sequence goes on from MJUU01037797.1 coordinate 20,613, forward strand.
GGCTATCCCGAGTTCCTATCTTTATTTATGTTTGTCTCTTGTTTTCATTATTGTTTTTCTGGTGCAGTTTGCTTGTAGATTGTGGCATGTGCTTGTAGTTCCTGGCCATTGTAGGTGTTTGCTGTTTTCCTGTTTTTTTGTAATTTTAGTGTTTAATGAAATTGAACAAAATCTGGAATCAAAGATTATTGCAATTTTACTTTTGAAAATAATCATTGATACTTCCAGGAATTTAAAAAGATATGGTTGCGATACTGAAGTGAGAAACATAAACCAGACTTAATGAGATTAAGGATATATTTTGAATTTAACAAAAGAGATTTCATCCAACAAACATAGCAGATTTTAAAAAAACGCAAAATTGTAACCCATATCGTTCCTCATCATTTATTAAAGAAGCCCGATAAATTCAGTCTCATATGAGTGGAGAAACAGATCGGCTGAAAGAGGTGCACATTTTGTGCCCATTGGAATTCCGATAGTTTGTTGAAAAACAAGTCCTTCAAACTGGATAAATATATTGTCGATCAGAAACTTTAATATTTGAATTACTTCTTCGTCTGTATATTTTTCTGTTATTCCGAGTCGTATTTCACAAAGTATGCTTGTTCTCTACCTTGTATCTTCATTCGTCGTTCTCACGGGCGAAACATCAATGAATCAAATCTTTCAGCCGTGATTTCAGTCGTTCATGAGGAATGGTAGTATAAAGTGTGGAGAAGTCAAAAGTTTCAATGCTGTTACAGTGTGATAATGAACTCGATTTTAAGATGTCAAGCAGGTTTTAGAGTTTTTTAATATCCGCATTCCATTTACACCACTTCTTAAAAAGCTCTATCGACGATGGCCCAAGAATTTGAATAATTATTTTAAGTTTTTGGCTGTAAATTGGCCACAGCTTTTATTATTTTGAGATGTACATTTCTATATGTAAAACAAGACTTATTAATATTGAATTAATATTAAATTTACTTTCTGCCTAAATAATGTCACTATATATCAGATAAAGATAAGTGTCAGATAACAACAGATTTACCCTGGAAATCAGCGGTAAATGTATGTAATATATTCAGATGATTGTTACCAGAGATCACTGTATGGCACACCATAGATGTAAATGTTTTGTTCACTTAGATGTAATATATTCAGATGATGGTCGCCGAAGAAACACTATTTGGCAAACCATAGATGTACATGTATGTAAACTTGAAAGAAATTGACTAGTGCAAATAACTCTGGAAATCAGCGGTTAATGCATTTCTATACTTTAAGTCGACTAATTGCGCAGGTAAGTATACAGCGGTAATCCATTTCTACACTTAAGTCGAGGCAGTTCTCCAATTCCCATTGAATATCATATTATTCTTGTATTCCATGACAACTTTACCATGCCAGTATATTCAGACATCAATTTCATTAACTAGTTCACATAATCTGAAAGTATATACAAGACGACAGCAGTATCTTTTTTTACATAATAGGGTTGGGAGGGTGGGTTTTTCTTAAAGTTACTGAGATAAAATACAACGTTCTTCTTCTCCGGATGCTGATTTCGAAGAGGAAGTGGTCAATTAAAAATCAATAAATATTACCAAAATTTGTTTCATAAGCTGTAACGTGCAATATAATGAATGGTGACCACTTTCGATAACGGATTTAAATCCTATAAATTTAAATCCCATTATCGACGATGGCCCAAGAATTTAATTAATTATTTTAAGTTTTTGGCTGTAAATTGGCCACAGCTTTTATTATTTTGAGATGTACATTTCTGTATGTAAAACAAGATTGATTAATATTGAATTAATATTAAATTTACTTTCTGCCTAAATTATGTCACTATATATCAGATAAAGATAAGTGTCAGATAACAACAGATTTACCCTGGAAATCAGCGGTAAATGTATGTAATATATTCAGATGATGGTTACCAGAGATCACTGTATGGCACACCATAGATGTAAATGTTTTGTTCACTTAGATGTAATACATTCAGATGATGGTCGCCGAAGAAACACTATTTGGCAAACCATAGATGTACATGTATGTAAACTTGAAAGAAATTGACTAGTGCAAATAACCCTGGAAATCAGCGGTTAATGCATTTCTATACTTTAAGTCGACTAATTGCGCAGGTAAGTATGCCAAATGGCAGGGGAGACTCGCAAGTCTTCTCTGCCATCCGCCAACTAAGCGGCCTTAGCTGCGCAAGCTGTGCCAATTACAGGAAAAATTACTATTATAACATAAAATTTAAACAATACAAAAATAAACATATTCAGTATTCAATTATTTCAATCATGTAATTCACTGAAATGTGTCTGGGTATGTTAAACCTCCTTAAAAAGCTATAATTTAATTTTTGTTCTGAAATTTTATCAGATAGTTATATGCCAAAGTTAAAATTGTGAAGTGTTCTTGACGTTTGTATGCATTAAATGATCTCTGATATCATTTTAGACATATGGGTTGTTGCGTTTTGAGAGCTTCGAAAATTTGAAGAGATATAGCTCATATTGCTTTAATTAGCGTTTTTGCAGCCGAACAAACAGACCAAAATCGATGTACTCCTAAATTTCGGATTCTAGATGTATTTTTGTTTTGTTTTGTTTTTATAGTTTTATCTTTTTAGGCCTGATTTATAAACGGTCACTTAGATAAACCTTAATTATCGAGAAAAAAGGTTGAAAGGAAATACATGTATATTTAAAGAATTACATCCACAACAAACCAAAGCAAATATTACCAGATACTTTGGACATTGACATTCGCAGGCTGGATATCCAATAACTTGAACAGTGATTTTGAAATACAAAAAAATACCGAAGCTGCATAAAAAAACAGTAAATTTCGTTATGCTGTACACGTGTTTCAAGCGGTAACCTTGAATCAAATAATATGGTCATACGCCGTTTAACATGGCAATGCATGGATTATGTAAACAAATGTGAATCACTAAAGCAAAACATCCACAAAACAAGGCAAGACCAAGATTACACAAGACAAGGCGATACCGAGACTAAACATGGATACAATACTTCAGCACAATAACTATCAATACAAATATCAGAACAAAAACTACCAACAACACAAAAAATGCGATATTAAGATGTACTCAAAACGTGACTTTCCATAATTTACACGAAAGCATGGTAGAAATATGGAAATGCGTCATGGATGACACAATTCACACAAGACTGTCGGAAACGACAGTGATCGACAGTGATCAACTTACTCCCTGCTTGACAAAGAATACAGTAATACACCCTGGGCTTTATTTTACATATCATTTTTTAAATTAAATTATTGAAAGTCTCCTTTTTTACTCAAAGGAATTCAAGAATCTATGGTTGCTGGGCAGAATTAAATAAATAAATAAATAAATAAAATAAGTAGTCTTTGAGACTTTCAGTAAATTTACTAAACTTGGAATCAAATATTTTGGAAATCAAAATGGTGAAAATACTTGTTCTAATCGCAACATTTTTTAAAACAATGGTTTCAATGTAGAATTCCAAAAATTAAGGTATTTGACAATTTCAGGCAATTTACAATAATTGGAATCATATATTTTTGAAATCCAATCGGGAAAATATCTGTCCTAATCAAATTTTTAAAGTATGGTTGCTTAATAGAATTTCAAAAAATAAAGGGGTCTTTGACATTCGTAGGGAATTTACCGAATTTGGAATCAAATATTTTTGGAATCTGATTAAGGAAAAGATGGCAATAGATGCTTTGTTTTGGGTCGTTTTAACCTGGATATGGGATGTTGTCTCCTTGACATTTACCCCATTTCCTTTCTTTTTCATATTATAGAAAACAGGGAAATACAGAGACTACACAAGACATTGGAAACACTAAATACAAAACCAATAAACAGAGCATGAACGTCACAAAAGACAAGATATTACCATCAGGTGTTCCAAAAGGGTAAGCATGCATAGTGGACCTGGAAACTGGTTCAGTAATGGTGATTGTCTTATCTCTTTTTTTAGCTTTTGAAATTCAAGATTCTTAGAGTTGTATTACTTTCTGTAGCAGTAATGAAGAAATCTTCCATTGTGGAATAATCAACAAAATACTGAAATTACTATAAATTTACTTTCTGTACATTGGCCATTACGACAACTTATGTCTCTTCATTGCAGATGAAATCAAAACATTGGAAATCAACACATCGAAAGATGTTTGAAATCTGATAGAGATCAAAAGCATCTAAATTGAAATCCAAAACCAGCTAAGGACAGAGCTTTGCATGAGGGAGAAACTCCTTAGTTTTGAACATTTTTTTTTAATTTAGATATCGTAAGTTTCAAATAAAGTCAGTTTACAGGCCATAATATATATTGTGAAAGTCATCATACAATATTCACGGAAGTGTTTAAGTATGTATACTTATGTTTTTGCATTTCAACAACTTGAAACTGTTTTGCTAAGTATCACTGGATACCTGATATTCATTTTACGTAATATTAATGAAATAATAGTTTTAAGTAGTCAGCTGGTAAAATTAGAAAAAAAGACATAGAGAAGATATGGAGTTTTCCGTGTTAAACGAGGAACCTTCTGAAAACAGAGGCAGTGTAAGGAAAATGCTAGGTATCAAGAATCCGTCCATGGTTACATGCTGTATTGGGATAACAGTTGGATTTTTTGTTTCCTTCCTGTTTTGTCTCATTATCATACTGACATCGTTTGCTTTTATGCATCAGTCGAATTTGCAAGTGAAAGGAATCGTTCCAGGTAAGATCAAAAGTAGGAAATATTTCTTATAACTAGAAGTTCTTGTACTAAACAAGGCAGCTTAAAACATATGTTAAATATACCTCCAGTCGAATATTGTATTTTATAGCGGCAACACAAATTTAAACAGCAGAACGAAGATAAGACAAACCCGAACAGAAGTGGGCCTGAACATCACGAAAATGAGTCACTAGCAATGTAACACCACAAATACCGGGTGGACCATCCGGTTCTTGGGAAGAGTACATCGGATCTACTCCACAATGGAACCCGTCACAACCGGATGTTCAATGAAATGCTGTATGTATCTGTCCGGTAATAAATTATTAACCAAATAGAAATAATTATTCATAGCATTTAAGAAATAGTACGTCAAAAGGCGATAGTTGTAAAACAATCTGTTGGAAATAAAACAATGTAAGGGGAATTCAGGATTCTTTACAGTTGTTACTCCATTATAACACTGGGCAAAAACGACATTGTTACCAAAGCAAAATGTCACGCCATTGCTGTTTCGTATTATTGAGGGTATGAAAAGCCGAAATATGCATGCTAGCATAATCCTGAAATTGACACCCTTTTGCAGCTGTCTGATGTCATTGTGTGGTTGTTGTGTGTGTTGAACTTGCGATGTTTTTTTCAACTTTCTGTCCACGTGTTTCAGTTGATGGCCAATGGTCGGAGTGGATCAATGGTTCGTGCAGCGTCACCTGTGGTCTGGGCTTTATAACACGTGTTCGAGCATGTAACAAACCGAGCCCTACAAATGGTGGGAGGTACTGTGATGGTCCTAGTATGGAAAGAATTGACTGTTTATCAGCTGCTTGTCCAGGTAAAATGCATGTTTAGAAGATTTCAACCTTCTTTTTCATAAAATTAAGTAACAGAAGAAAAGACTTAGCATTCCTGCTGTTAATAGGTACAAGAAAGGTTTGTTGACCATGCTTTTGATTAAGATTTTGTCATTCAAAGTCCAATAAAGGTTGAAAGTTTCACTGACAGTTGATTTTTTTATGCAATATGTAAAGTGGTATTGTTTATATTTTTTAAGTTACCTATTAGCCCAGTTACTGGTTCGCCAGCTGAAACGACGGGTGTTAGTAGTGGGGCAGAATATGTCAGGCCAATTTCTACATTGTATACTGTCGACGTATTTCTGCATTGTATACTGTCGATGTCATGCACTTTCCACTTTTAGTACACTGAAAGTGAACAGTAAATCGACGTTGACAGTATACAAGGTTTTACAATGATCAACACATTTCCACAATAAAAAATGACTTAAGCGATTGTACCCTTTCTGTCGAAATGCCATATTTTGCAGTAGGCGTTGACATATTGGCCTTTCGCATGAAGAGAGAGAGAGCAAGTCTTTTTATTTTTGAGCTTAGTATATTTTGACTCTGACAACAAAACTTCTCACATGGCGACATCTTATTACTAACGTCTGCAAATGTCTCAAGTCCTCACACGACCTTCAATGAAATGGATCTATTTCAGTATGAGAAATCAATTGAATCAACCATCCCCGCGCCGTTCTCAAAGGGGTCCATAATCTTGCTCTTGGATTAAAAAATCGTTATCTGTAATTCAGTTGTTTACTTATCAATCAACCAATTTAAACGCGAATACAATTAATACAACCGAATAGAACCACATAAATTAATAAATGAAAGAGGGTAAGACCTTTTCTGTTAATCTGTTCACGTGTTTTAGGCATTTCAGCTGGTTGCAAATTGTATTTGGTGAAATAAATCAGCTGTTAACTGTTTTGGACCATTTGGTGTTTTATATTCTGTAAATAACTAAAAAGCGTTGTTTGCTGATAATCATAAAAATGGTGTTACTTGTTTTGTGATTCAAATTTAATGCCGTCAGTGCAACTCATCTTTTCGGCATGGGAACCACATGTATTCGATAAACCAATCTTACGGTCGATCACTAATGTTAATGCCGAAAGATAAGATTATCGGACGCAAAGATGAGCTTATCGAACCAGGATATTGATAGACGTTAGACCTATCTTTTAAACATATAGAACCGATTCAATAAAATCTATCTAATGTAATCGAGTTAATGTTTTTCAGGTGTGTCATACCGTATTGTTTTATCCATTTGGAAAGATCAGACTTATAAGCAATATTCAATTAAAAGAAATTTATTCAAAAGACCATAGGCAAAGATTAAAGAAAGTGTTCACCGCCAGTTTGTGACATGTAAAACACAATTCCGTCAAATGCGGATAGAAACTATGGTGGCATGTAATAAGTGACATCGACTTGTCAAGAGGTCAAGATTATTTGTCATGATATTTTAATCATTAAGTTGACTTGACAAGATAATCATCATTCTAACCTGTCCTTTTAGATCACACCAAGCGATAATTTATCGTGATATTTTCCAGATTTAATCGACTTAACAAGATAATTATCATGACAGAAAACAAGATAATTTTTATCAAATTTTCATTGAAATTATCATGATAATTATCAACATAATCGAGACTTAATTGTCAACTTAGAATGATAATTATCTTGTCACGTCGACTTAATCTTGAAAATATCACGATAAATATCACGATAAAATATCGTGACAACGTGAACAAATATGGCACATCAGAGCATTATCATGACTATTAGACAAGAAAACGGTATAATTATCTAATCAAGTCGACTTAGTGTGATCTAAAAGGGCAAGTTAGCATGATGATTATCTTGTCAAGTCAACTGAATGATTAAAATATAATGATAAATAATCTTGACATCTTGACAAGTCGATGTCACTTACATGCCACTATAACAACATCATTGCATTTGATTGGTCAAGAAGGTCAGGTAAGGACACATTTATTGAAACGACCCTATTGATCGAGTTAATGTTTTTCAGGTGTGTCGTACCGTATTGTTTTATCAATTTGGAAAGGTCAGACTTATAAGCAATATTCAATTAAATGAAATTTAAAGATTAAAGAAAGTGTCCATATAAAAAAACAAATAATTTCAGAAGGCAAATCCCAAGTTAATCATTTTTTTCACTGAAAAAATCAGGCCCCTTCAACTACAATTTAGTAAATAGTAATTAATTATGGATCCTTTCAATGTACTGTTTTGTTTATATAGTTTCAGGTCAACGAACAGTTGGTTTTTATGCGATATCTACAAGAGATCAAGATCTAGCAATCGAACAAACCGTTACTTTTGACCACATCTATACTAATGTTGGTTCAGGGTATAATGCAACATCTGGGAAGTTTGTTGCACCCATATCTGGTCTATATCGTATAGGTAATACTGGAATGTCCCAAAGCGGTCATGCCATATTCTTAAAAATGATGAAAAATGGCGTAGAAGTAGGCAGAAGTACAGGTACAACAGGGTGGAACACTGCTGATATGGAGGCAATTTTGACGTTGAAGAAGGGAGACGTAATCGAAATCAGGCGAAGAACAAATAGTGGACATACAAC